>SNQJ01S0242330.1:0-13408 GCA_010110895.2 Picea sitchensis
TCTTACATCCGCCTTATTCTATTTTATTGAAAGGTCTTATTAATATTGACCTTTATTACATCCGAATACATTGATCTACCTATGTGTGGGTTAGGACCTTAACATCTTACCTTTTTCTACTATGAAGATAGATTTTTTAGGATTCAAGGAAATGTCGTACTTACGACATCGTTGTAGAACGGATCTTAAATGGGCTAGATGATCAGCTTAGTTTTTTGAAAATACAGTAATGTCATCCAGGTAAACTACAATATATTGATTGGTTAAGCCTCGGAAAGAGATATCCATCGCTCTCTGGAAAGTGGCACCAACGTTAATGAGTCCAAAGGAAATTTTCCTATAAGCGTAGGTGCCCCATGGAGTGCGGAAGGTAGTTTTAAGTTGGTCTGGAGGAGACATCAGGACTTGGTTATACCCTAAAAAACCATCCAATAAGGATAATATTTCAATGCCAGATACCTGTTGAAGGATCTATTCCATGGGTGGGGCAGGGTAGTTGTCTTTATCAGATGCTCGATTAAGATTTTGGAAATCGACGCATAGTCGGATTTCACCACTCTTCTTTCGGACAGGGACAAGATTAGAGACCCATTGCGTGTGCCTAACTGGGAATATTATCTTAGCGTTCAGGAGTTTATTTAATTCTCTTTTGACGGTCGGTTCGATATTTGGGTGCATTTTCCTTAACTTTTGTTGAAAAGGTAAGGTTTGGGGTTTCATAGGAATAACGTGTTGTACGATGTTAGGATCAAAGGTTTTTAGGTCGTCGTACGTCCAAGAAAAAACATCTTTGAATTCCTTAAACAATTTAATAAATGTCGCTTTCTCTTGTTCAGAACACCCCACCCCTAAATTAATGCACTGTGGATTGTCTTTAGTTCCCAAGTTTACTTTTTCATACGTTAAAGAGGAACTATTTGTTTTACAGTTCACTGATTTTTTGAATTTAACTACAGATTTAGGGATAGAATTTACCATGTCCGATGAAGATTCAGGAGATCTCGGATCTAGTATTATGATGAAGTCGTGAATATTCTCATCATGAGTACATTTGTCGATCACTGCACCTTGGAAATTTTCTTCCATATGCAGGAAACTAATAATTTGTTGATCGTCATCGAAGACTCTCCAATTTGTGATGTTGTCGGGGACGGATGACCTAAACAACAGTTCGACGGAGAATGCATTCGGGGACAAGCCTTCTGCAGGAAAGAGTTTCGAAGTTACATTAGCTAACAAATCAGCTTCCGAATTATTCAATCTAGGAATAGAATTTATGTTAAAAGAAGAAAACTTATTCATCAAATTCAATACCTCTGATTGGTAGCTTTTAAGATGCGGAGATAAACAGTGGATATAATTTTTTACCTGTCTAACCACAATTTTCAAGTCGCCAAAGACAGCTAAATTTTTAACGTTCATATCTAATGCTTTCCTGAGGCCTTGCAATAAGGCCTCATATTCTATTGTGTTGTTTGTACATTCAAACTCTAACCTGCATGCAATCAGGTTTTTGTTACCTACTGGGTCAATAATCACACCGCCCGCACCAACTCCTTCCTTGGATTTTGACCCGTCAAAGTAAAGAGACCATATCTGATTTTTGTTGGGTGCATGTGACCATTGGGTGGAAGTTGTTGGCTGCATATATGTCACAATTTCAGACTGCTGCTCCGGGTTAGTGATAGCGGAAGTTTCGGCCATGAAATTGTCGAAAAAGGTATCCATCCCTTGTATTTCGGGTGAATCAACAGAATGTGTAAATGGTTCATTGGGGTCATTTAAATCAGTCACTATGAACTTTAGGTAACGTTCACGATTTACCTTGATTATGTTGGGCTTTCCATTCTCAGGCAGCCACAAGTGAGAGCAATCTGTCGCGAAATAGCCATGTAGTTGTTCTGACCAGTCTCTGCTTAAAAACAAACCATAAACTTCTGGAATATCAACAAAAATAATATCAATTACTTGATGAACTTTGGGGTTAGACGATAATCTTATAAGCACATTCCTTAATTCGCCTATAACTTTAATACTAGTTCGATCAAGTTGGATGATCTTTAAGGTGGATGGTTGAACTTCAGCATTAATCTTTAGACACACAGACCATGGCATTATGTTGGATGACGCTCCTAAATCTACCATACAATTGTGTACGTTCCTATTGAAGATTTCAAAAGTTAACAAAAATGGAGGGACATTTCTGCAAGTACTAATGGTGGAAGCTTGTTTCTTTTTACCCGCAGCCTCTAAAACTAATTTATCTACATTTGTTACATTATTTACAAGAAGGTCTCTTTTCTCGTGAGGATCAGAAGTATTCTTAGTGAAGGCCTTCTGAGGAACTTTTGGGTTGTTCTAGAAACCTTTGTTACTACTTGGATTACCATTTTTGTTGTTCTCTGCGATATTCTGTAACATTTTTTGTAGCAAAAATGGGAATTTTCATAATTCATAAACAGAAATGTTATCCCTTAACTTTTTTAGATATTCAACTAAATCATAATCTAAGCTTGGGTTCACATTATTCTGTTTAGTCTTAGTTGTTATAGATTGTTTTGGGGGAAAAGTCGTCGTGTTTTCAGAAGAAGGCTTGTTTTTTGTCTTACTCCTAGTATTGTAAGGATGTACTGTCTCAAAATTAGCTTGAAAAATGCTATCCGAGAAGTGTCCAAAAATGTTCTGAGAGGATTCATCTTCTTCTATTGTCTCTTGTTCAGCTACTTCCTCAGGGATCTCAATAGTCATCAAGTTATCATGTGCTTCTAGAATCGTTTGAATAGGGAATTGCAGGCTTTCTAGATTTAAGCCTTCGGTATTTGAATTAGGTCGGTTGGTGGGAAAAGGCTTCCTAAACGGGGGTTTGTACGGCCCTTTGCTCGAAGAAGGTTCATCGGTCGTCCTTTTCAAATCTATAACTTGATTTGATATTTTTTGAATGACTTTTTGTAAGTTTTCTAGATCAGAGTTTTCTGATTGCATTTTGTTTTGGGCAGGTCTAGGGAGGATTTCGATTTTCTTTTTGGAAGATGAACTAGTCTCTACTTCATTGCTAGTAGTGCCTTTTAAGCTGAGGATGTATTTCTCAATCTGACTGGCCTCTTCAAAGGCTTCTAACAATGTATCTTTCTTATATCTCTTTACCCAAATGGCTATACTTTGATGTAAGGCTTTCGTATAATATGCTATGATAAGATTCTCAGCAGGCATCGAATTCATAGGGATTCGGTTCTTTAGTGTTAAGAATCTTTGGTTAAATTATTTGATTTTCTCTTTGGGGTTCATTCTTAAACTAGAAATCTCCATGACTAGAACTTTTGGGGACTTGTCATCTCCAAACTTCTCAAGAAAACAGGATTCAAACTTCTCCCATGACACGATGGTATGGGGTTGTTGGGAAAAGTACCAGGTAGAGGCATTGCCCTCGAAGGTGTAGGGAAACAATCTACAGACTACATCTTCATGCTCGACATTACGGAGTCTAATGTATAACATAAACTTTTTGATGTGATCTTCGGTGATCTATTTGGAGTTCGGGTCAAATTTAGGGAGCCACTTCTCTGGGTGTTTGGGTAAGGGATGTTGAGGCCTAGGTACGACCACTGCATCTTGGTCGAGCCAGGGTCTTGTGGGATTGTTCTGGTTAGCCATTGGTGTGGGCGGTGTCGAAGGCTTGGATGAGTAACTGCCTTCGTTCGAGGATTCTTCTCTAGAAGAAGAAGGGGATGAAGGAGGTGGTGAGGGTGGTATACCAGATCCTCCTGTTGTAGGAATGAGGATTGTATCTATAGGGTTTAAAGTGAGGTTAGTGCGTCCAAGTTGTTCTCTAATATCAGAGAAATCTAATGGTTGGTCCAAAGGTCAGTTTGGTTGTCTTAAACGGGCGAAGGCACTATGTGTTCTTATGAGAGATTGGCGGACAATCTCTTATACGTCACCACCTGTAGGATTTGGATTTACTGGTTCAACTGTGATCCATAGATCGTCATTTGATGTGGTTGTTGTTTGAGGGACAATGTTGTCATTTGAATGACTTATTGCCACTATAGGTGAGTGGGTGGGTGGTGGAGGAGTCTTACGACCACCTCNAATGGGAGAAATTGACCGCTCGTCAACTGGAGGAGTGAATCCAGTCCGGGGCTGTCTAAATAACCCAAGCCGTTTGGATTAATCCACTCTGACGGGTTTAGCAGCTCCGTTAGCCGATCTAAGTCCTACGAAAGTAAAAAAAAAACAAAACTAAAGAAACTAACTAAATGACAAACAACTGTTGAAAACTATATATAAATCTAATATATTCACAATTTGCTAACTAATAGTAATCCTACTTATTAAATGTACAGTGTATCGATATGATTAAATCTCTATTATATGTACAGTATTCATAAAATGAAAGTTTTGATCGAAATCAGCAAAATCATATATGAATTGACTTATGACAGCGAAGCTGGTGTTTTTCGATTTTTTATAACTTGTATAAACAAGAAATGAAATGGCAGCTATCTAGCTGAGAAATAAAAATAACAATTTGTACTGTGTATCTAAACTATAGAAAATTCTTATATTAATTAAACTAATATAATGCTACTAGCAAACTAACCTGTAATCGCATATCCATATGTGTCCTGTGCGTAGCATCAACTTTTGTTGTTTAATGAGGCCAACCCACACCAGATTTTCCCAATGCTTCTCGTAAACATGAAGTAGTAAGGCCTTGAATGCTAATGACATAACAAGTAAGATATGTAGCAACAACAATTTATCATTTGACAAACGATCATATTAAGATAAATCTAAGTATGATAATTTGTATATAACTGTTCATTGAGTAAAGAAGATCAACCTTCTAATCACCAAATGTAAACAGATTAATTGTTGTATATAAAATGAGAGACATAAAATATGGACACTATTTAAATCCCGTCACATCAACCTGTAACAAATTATGATATCTAAAGTAGTCAAAATTTGGTTACAAATCGAAATGAGCAAAACTTGAACAAAAATATGATATATTGAAGCTAAAGCTGTGCAAATATCCACTTTCATTCAAGTTTGATAATCACAAATCCATAGTTTCTTCTCCCAGGTAGCGATGGGTCTTTGTTTACAAAATCATACATTTATAAAGGCCACAGGATCAAAACATTCCCTGTGGAAATTATCAAATTTGTTCCAAAAATTGTGGGGAATACAATCTCCCAAATTCTCATTTCTATCCAAAACTAACAGCCTAATCTAAAACTATGTAAAGAAATAGTATGTTCAGAGATGCCACTAGTGATCCAATTTCCTTTAGAATTCGTATGCACCTAAAAACACACAAGAATACATGATTTCAGATTGCATTTTAATTGTAAAATCAAAAAATTCGAATTTTAGTAACTAGCTACAGAATCTCACGATTATGTAGCTAGTTATTATTACAAATAGAATTGTGTTTTATCAATTTAATCAAAACAGAAATAGATGTAATTTGAGCAAATAAATCTTGTATGCTAATTCAAAACAAAAAGAAAATCATCTTAAAATCACTTTTAAAATACCATACCGCAGATTCATGGATTTTAATCAAGCTATTTTTGAATTGACAATGGCAGTGGCCGCCTCCACGTTTTTAAAGATGACAGAGCCTGTGGTCTTCTATCTTTTATCATTAGCTTGCAATCTATCGTTTTCCTTAGTTATCACATTCACTCAATCCTCCAAGGACTTGATATGAGATTGAAGCAAAGGGACGTCTGTATAATATCGGTTGAGCCACGAATGACATTTGTTGCATTGTGGTTGAACAGACTGTGTATTCACAGGTGAGGAACTTCTTATTTGACCTGTAGGTTCTCTGTCGAGTTTGATCCCAGGGAAGTTGGGGTCATCTCTAAGACACGGTGGGAGGTTCGTCACATAGTCATAGGGCTTAACTGAGAAAAGTCCATGTGAGTATGGATACTCTTCGGTTAGAAACCGTTCGATTTCAGAATCAGAATCTTCACTTAACATAATTGGTTTTTTGTCTGTTTTTTCTTTAGGTTTATTACGAGCACACCGTGAAACCCAGCGCACGACCTTTTTACCCTTGTAATTGATATCACTATTACCTTTACCCTTTTTCCTTGCAGACTTTTTAACAGGCTTACCACCATTTTTTGGACATGAATCAGGCAGGTTGTCGAGTTGGGTAGTGTTCGGGTAGTTCGAGGGTTCAACAGAGGGCAAGAGCGAAGGAGGGGGAATGACAGGCCCGACGAGGGTTTCTGTAACAATGGATTTGTTAACTTGTCCTATTTCAGGACTAGCAAAACCATTCCTTAACAGGAAAGCATCCCAACAATTGCCATTCAACTTCAACTGATGAACCACAATAATTTTAATTAAACAGTGGTGGAAGAGGCTGGAGTCGGATTTCTCCCTTTTGAAATGCTTATCCATTTTGTATAAACTCCGAAGGAGAAAATATGGCATGTTTAAGGGAAAATCGATGAAACTCATGAGCAACCGCAAGTGGTATAAGAAAACTAAACCGTATCTACCCTCACAGGTAACGAACTGCTTGACAATAGCTAACAAATCGTGTCATCTAGGTTTTAGAGCTGTAATAGGCATACATTTGTCGCAAATGTTAATCTCCCTTGAGGTAAACAATAGTGACCAGGGTACTTCGTCAAACTTTGAATTTTTAAAGCATTTTTGTCCCACGGCCGACAGACCAGTGGCTGAGCTAATGAAATCTTCGTTCAACTCGAGCTGGACGTCCCCGATTTTGGCTCTGCAACCATCGAATGTTAGCGTGAATTTTTGAGCAACTGCCAAGTTAAAACCCTTGAAATTCTCAACAAAGACCCGCCAACCATTCCTCTCTAAGTCCTCTCGGGAATTATCAAACAACAACAAAGTTTGAACACCGTTGGGTTCAATTCTCACTACAGGAGCCATAGCTAATAGCACAAAATCAACAGGGCATTCGGTGATAGGGTTTGACAGGATAGACACAGAACCATTGTCCCGAAGCTTCCCCAACACATTGCTAAGGCAACTCAAAATGCAAGGGCAGAGCATTAATGCTATGCGTGCGAGGATAGTGGTGCGAATCGAGGCCATGCAAGAACATTATACCGGGATATACTTGGAATGACGCCTTGGTGTAATGGTACATTCAAATCATAATAGTGCATATCCAAAAGAATTTTAATCAACATGTCAAATGAACCATTACATAACCACGATTTGACCCAAAAATCAACGTGTCAATCAAACCATTGGGTCGAAGATTTTGTAAATCAACACCATGTTAACAATAATCAAATGCATAAATGTTTGGTGTTTCGATAAATATGTGACCAATGGTGTGTTTGAGGTCAAGGAGTTATAACCAAATAAACAAGTGGGTTCATGATAAATCAAATGATCATTTTGATGTAATCAACATGAATTCCAACTGTGGGTTTTCACGCTTGCAGTCATGAAAATGAAAACGAAAATAAGGTATGCAAAAATCGAAGGATAATGATATCATTTAAACAGTTGCGACGATTAATGAGAGTTTAAAAAACCTTGTGTAGGCAGCTTGTAAAAAGAGAGATAGAGATTAATATGGCTGCCAACAGAACTTTATGCCATATTTCAATATATTAAGAAGTGGAAGAACTATCTAACGGGAAAGGAAACCATTATCCACATATATCACTATCCATTGCAATATTTGTAGGCCTAGAGTAATATTTATCAAACCAAACATTACAATTGGATGGGGTTCTTGCAATAATTTCATTTGTTCATCAAGTGTAAGAAGGGTAGCACTAATAAGTTGGAATACATGCTTTCAAGGCCACCCAAATCCAATATTATATCCTTGGAAACTCTTATACATATGAATATGTTTACCCATTATGCATACAAAGAGGGATACACAAAATATGAAGACTTCACGGGTGTGTTTCAGCAACTACAAGGCCAAATTCATGTAGAAGAAGGTAATAGTAAGGTTGATTGTCATCTTTGGAATGGGTTACTCTGTAAGCTAGAAAATATATGTGTTCCGAAAGGTGAAATGTATCTTATTAGAGAGGCTCACACCCCCAAAGTTGCAAGACATTTTGATGTTGGAAAGATAATTCCTAAATTACAAAGGTGTGTGTAATATCCTAAAATGCAAGAATATGTCGCTTGGTATATTAGAGGATGCATAGTTTTTTGTATCAAGAATCCCAATAATAGAAAGAAAGGTTTTTACCATCCCTTACCTATACCCACTCTACCTTGGGAAATCATTTCCATGTATTTTGTGGGAGGTGAAGAAGGAACATGACTATATGTTGGTGGTAGTTTAAAGTTTCAAGAAGATATTCATTCTTATTCCTTGCAAAATGACTATAAAATGACAAAATGTAGCAATCATGTTCTTTGATTGGGTCTGTGTGCACTTTAGGATACCAAGGAGCATTATCAGTTGATACACTTTAGGATAACATGGAAAATAAGTTGAATAGATATACAACATTCCATCCAGAGACAAATGGGAAAATATAAGTAGTCAAAAAGACTTTGGTGTATCTCTTGAGGGATTATAATCAAGATAATCTGAATACCTCATATGAAATATGATCTATATTTACCACTCTTGTAATAGAGCAGCCCATACTTCTACTGGTAAGTCCCCTTTTGAAACTTTCTTTGAGTATTTATCACCTTAACCATTGGATGTTGTATATGGAAAACAAAGAGAAGTCAGGGAAGACATCATAGGAGAAGTGTTTAAAGACAAGATTTTTTCTAAAAATATTATAAAGATCCATTTGCAACTACCAGAGATGATGAAGAAGTCACAAGAAAATTATAAGGCCAAACATGATCAACACATAACTGACAAGTCATTCAAAGTGGGAGACAAACTTTGGTTACAATTGAATAAGGAAATACTATAGGGTCCTTGTAAGAATATCAAGTCTCTGTGGTATGGCCCTTTTGAGGTATTGGAGAAGTGGGAGATAACACCTACAAACTTAGTCTACCCCCATACATGCACATTTACTCAGTAGTGAATGTGGATAATTTGAAACTCGATGATCCTTCCATGTTGGATACTCATCACTATATACTAGATACTACCATCAGATCCTACCTACCATAAAGGACTTAGCACTAGATACTCAAGCAGAGTTTGCAAAATATAGTTTTGTAAAGGAAGTAAAAAAGTACAATATATGAAGTATGACCTTTGACATATTAGGGTGAAAGGATAGCTTCCACGAAAAGCAAAATGGTACTACGAGGAGAAGGTAGAGGAAAAAATTTCTTACCTCATTCGGTAAATATTTTAGGGACCAAAAGCCTCCCTAAATGGTAAGGTATGATTTGGATTGATTCATAATATAATTTTTAATCTGTCTTGGTACTTTCTAGGTGGAAAATATATAGGAATTGGCTTATAGGGTCATTTTACTAGCAGGTCACAATTTGGAAAATTGGGTCTTAGACCTTCCAGATCCATTTTGAGGCATTAAATGGCATTTTTTGGTCAAAAAAACTTCTTGGATATCCCTTGAAAATATTCTACACATTGATAGCTTTCCAATGATGCAATAATTTCCTCAATTGGAGCTCATATGAAAATGTTATGCCTCCAGCAAGTTGACCTATCTTATTTACCACCATGGTATGAATGGATCCCGCGTTATCCCCCATTAATCAAACATGTGGGGATAGATGATGCGAACAATAAGTACCCTCTTTTATTCCTTCAACCTTACCATCATTATCATTCTCTAATTAGACAACCTAATCATTTTTTTTCATATTATCAGTGATTTTTACCCCATTTACCATTCCCGAATAATATGCATTCTTGGGTTGAATTTCTATGTTAATTAAGAAATGATTTTTACTAAGAAGATAATGTGAATGCATGATCTATGTGTTTGGGTTTCTTAACATATTTGATTGTAGTATTCAGGAAGAATTTGTATATTTTGTTATCTGTCAGGTGTTGGAGAGTTTTTCATCAACATTATGATCAACTGTTAAAATTTACCAGTGCTGCAGAATTTCTTGTTAGTATCAATACTGACTACTGAAGTTTTCCAGTGCTACAAAGTTTGTCATCAACATCTGGGTATTCCTTAAATATTCATATTAATATTTTTATCGAGATCTGTTGGAGTTGTTGATGAAGTATTGGATGATTATGTAGGATGCCACATAGTACATAATGCTCACTACTCATACAAGTTCTCACACATATACACACTTAGATTCATTTAGTTAGGTGTACAATGTGTCTTGTGTAAATAGTTAAAGGATTTAGTTTTTAAGACTATGAGTTATCTTGAAGTAGTGATTTATTCTTAAGGAAAGTAGTACGAAACAATTTTTATTTAATTTCCTAAAAATGAGCAACTGATCAAGAACTCGTGGGGATTTTTGTATAAAGAAACAAGAAAAAGAACATAAGTGTTTTTTTTGTTTTTAATATTAATACATCTTTTTGGAATACAAACTATCTTTTCTAGATATTGTTTTTACTATTACTGGTAGTTGGTTGAGTTAGCACACAGGTCATTCAACAAATTGTAGAGAAAGGGCCACTCGATCCTATTTTCTTCTATAACTTTATTTAGTATTGTTTTCTTTCATTTCATTCTCAACAAAACTTTTTTTCTGGCATTTGTCTTAATTTTTTGCAATTTAATTCTAGTCGTTTATTTTCATCTTTGTTAAAGCATTTAATTTTATGCATTGGGTAGATTAGAATTAATTTTCAGTTTTCAAGATTTATTGTTATGGTTGGATTAATAATTTTGAATAAATTATGAGTACCTATATTGTAGCAATGCAATAGGTCGAATTGAATTCAAATATATTTCAGCACTATTTTTAGATTGTTTTATTTTATTGTAGCATAAATTTCTGGTTCACTGTATTAAATTTCTATATCATTAAATTTATGGTTTGCTATATTAAATTTTTGTAGTATAAATTTTTGGTTTGCTGTGTAAAATATTCGTATATTAATTAGTATAATATAATATATAATTTCTAATTAATATAGTTTAGTATTTTCTTATGATTTTTTGTTAAATTAAGAAGAAAAAGAAAAGTGACCCCCCAATTAAAATAAAAATAGTAGTTAGCAATAACAAATCCTAAGAAATTAAAATCCTAAAAATGCATATACAATGCATGGTGTTTTGAAAGTCTTATGTTTCCTAGTTGATATATTAAAGTGGGTTCTTATGGCTATTGGCGTGTTAATTCCAAGCATTGTTTGATCCTTTCACTTTTTGGCATCATTGTCAAGGAAATACCAATTTTTAGTGTCGTTTTCTTTTCATTTGGCTTTAGGAACTTATTAAATAGAATTTAATTATTTTAATAAGAATGAATGAGGAGAAGGAGAGATAATTTTGGAAGTTTTTTTCCTAATAATCCAACTTCTAATTATGGGGAATCAAGTAAGAAAGAATATTCTGCTTCAACTTCCCATACTGTGAAAGATGAACTTGCGGTTAAAAGTGAACAAGACACATCATATATTGATTCATGGGGATTCCATAGAACCTCTATAGTAAAATCGTAATCCATTGACTGGGGACTTGATACTTTGTTCGACATGGGAGATAGAGAAGATAAACATGAGGAAGAATGAAGTATACCAAGAAATGAACAATAAAATGAAGAACATGAGTATATATTTCCTATAAGAGAATCTAATGAAAAAGATAAAATGAAAAACATAAGCCCTTCAATTCTCCCACTATTTTATGGACTACCTATAGAAGACCAAGACACCTTCTTGTTTGAATTTTATGTTTTGTGCCACACTTATGAATATAAAACTAATGCTTAAAAGTTAAGACTATTTCCCTCAAATTTGAAGGATTCTACTTTAATATGGTTTATGGGACTGCAAGGAAGAAGTATTGGTACATGGGAAGAAACAAAGAAAACTTTTTCACACAAGTATAAATATTATTGTAAAGTGAGACAAACAATAGATGAAATTTTTCATATGACACAAAGAGTTGATGAAACTTTGGAAGACTATGCTGAGAGATTTAATTTTAGTTATAAATGTGCTACTAACTACAATCTTGATGATGAATCACTCAAATCAGTGTTGCTTAGGGGAGTAAGAGAAGACTTTATGGAAGCCTTATATTTAATTGTTTCTGGGGATATCTATCATTTCACTTGTGATGAAATAAAATATATTTTCAAAAATTACTCAAGAGAAACCATGAGGAAAGGAAAAGGGTCAAAAAATATTTCACCTTAAACATCAAAAAGTATAACTGGAGTTACTAAAGATGAAATTGGAAACTTAATTGAGGATATGAAAACAAACATTTTAAATTCCTTATCTATACAATTGGATGTTCTACAATACAAAATAAAACAAGAGAAAAATCGTAAATCCTAGGCTATTTTTTGCCCTAGATCCACTAAGAAACATCCTCATAATGAATGTCTACTTGATGTAGTAAAAAAATTGCAATGTATGTTTAGAAAATCATGATACCATCATTTATCCACAATTGTCTGGTTTAAAAGTAGTATGCGAAGATATTGAACAGAATGTTGAACAAGTGTTCTTTATTAATTAGTGAAGGTTTAGAAAACCAAGACCAAAGTTTCAAAGGGGAACTCAATATCAATACTTTAATTCATCATGGTGTAATTAATATCCTTCGCAAATTTGAATACACCACAATTCCAAAATAATCAACAACATTTTCCATAGTTTCAAACCAATCAACAATCATGGCAGCCATCTTTCTCTTATCCAATGAATTATAGCCAACAAGGTAATCAATGGAAAAATCAACAACAATCCTTTCGACCTTATCATAGTTGGCCTATACAACAACAATAACAAATGTTTCATCTTCCCCAAATACAAGGCCCTATTCAAGCACAAGCAAGACCATCACAATTGTCTTCCCAACCAAATCCAAATCCTAATAATAGGGAAAGGAAACTAAATCAGTGATAATAAATCAGTAAAAAAAAACAAGTCAACCAATTTAATCAAGTCAACTAGTTTATACCAATTAAGTGGGATATTTTCCAATTTATTCAATTTTTTCACATGATTTCCAAGTCACTCATCTCATATTAGAAAAAGTGTTAAAATATCCTAGAACACCAGGTAGAGGATTTCAGTGAAGAACAACCAATGATTGAGGAATAAAGAGAATAATTGCAAAAACTTTCTTCTACCCATATTGAATCTCATATCAAATATTCCTTGGAGAAAAAGGATAATATTCCACCTTTTCTAGAGAGGTTAAATTAAGCTAAAAACCAACCTTACCTAGCATTTGACATTTTGGGAGAATTTAAAAATTTATGTGTCAAAATTCCTTTGATACGGGCCATAAAAGACATTCTCATTTACAATACGTTCATTAGA
>SNQJ01S0242331.1:0-13408 GCA_010110895.2 Picea sitchensis
TTATGTTTTTTATAAAATTAAAATATATATAATGTAAAAGAAGTGTCTTCATTTCAAACAAATCACATCATCAAAGTTTGAATCGATACATCCTAATCATATAAAGTTTGAATCGATACATCCTAATCATATAAAAACTGTAGATAAATAACATTTTTTTTTTATCTTTTTATGTCAATCTTTAAAGGGAAGTTTATGTTTCATAAGATAATATTTTTTTTTGTCCATTGGATATAGTTTGGGTGGTTAAGAGGAATGATTGTTACCCTCCCCACCCAGGTTCAATTCTTGGTAAGTGACATGTTATGTTCTTAAATGGGATGTTATGAAAATACCCGCCCTCCCTATGTTCTCTCGCGGATTCCGGGGAGGTTTTCATGGAAGTAGCGAGCTTCCGATATTCGGTGTCATGAACCACATGAAAAAAAATAAAAAATAGCATTGATTTTTTAAATCTTATCTTTTTACACCAACCGCCCGTAATTAATAAGTGGTCAAAGTTAAATGAAAATAATATACTCCCTCACGTAAACATTATAAGCATTGGTTAAATTTGATGGGTATTTAGTAGTTTTTTTTTCCATTTTTAATAGTCAAATACAAGTAATTTTTAAATTTACACGTCATTAATGAAGTTCATTTAATATTTGAAATAGTCAATTTGATGGACAAATCAAAAATTTGCATATATATATATATATATATATATATATAATAANTATATATATATATATATATATATATATATAATAAGAATCTATTATTAAAAACAATATATAATATAATATATAAAATAATATTATAACAAGAAAACAATACACCTATCAGTTTTTTGAAGACTCGACTCGCGGTCGCGGCTAGGGTTTACCCTAGCTGTAGGCCGCAACAGACCTTTTTATTTCCTCCTACTCCCCATCCCTTCGTGCATGTTCGTTATCCCCATCAGATCGCCTTTGTGCATGTCGCAGTGTCAAATGGCGTATGGTTTTGGACATGTTTGCCCTTTGAAGGAAGCTCGTGTTGTTGTCTCTACTGGAGTTTTTTTACCGGCTTTATTTGGTCTCCGATGGCTTCTTTGGACCTTGATGCTATGGATCTGATGGATGCTTTGTTGGAGCGTGATATTTGATGGTTGATCTGAGCTTATGTTCGAGTTTTTTTGTCGGCGTAAGGGTTTTTTTGAGAGGGGATGGGGCATCTTGTGGTGTCTTGGTGCCCTCACTTTTTTGGCAGTGTTGTTTTGGGATTTTCCTGGTTGTTTTGAGTGGCCATTGCTTGTTTTTGCCAGTGCTTTCCTTCTGAGATGATATCTCTTCTCTGCAATATCTTTCCTTCTCCTTTTGTTTTTCCTTTCTCGGTGTTGGTTCATTTAGGGTTTCATGTATGTTCATGGCCTTGTTTTCTCTGGTGTAAAGGAGGTGGTGTTGTGTTTCAGGTTTTTTGTGCTGGATTTTTTTCTGGGGTTTTGTACCCTCCTTTTGGGAGGATTTATGTCACTCTAACCTGGTCCGTCTAGCTTCTAATGCTTTCTTTCGAGGTTTTGGATCGATGCTTGCACACGACATGTTCGGGGTTTCACTTCTTGAGTTTGTTCTTGTGGATTTGCGATGGGGATCCTTTACGGTCTCTCCTTATGCTATGCAAGGCTTGTTATGCCTATTTTATGCACTTTTGAGTGTATTGTATTGGACTATCATGGCTCCCTCATGACTAAATGGTTTGTCGATTGAGGTGAGTCAGCCTAAATGCATGATTCCTCATGCATTCTTCATAATCTAAATTTTGTCTTTATGAATAAAATTTACGTTTTTTTTTCCTTGGAAAAAAAACAATATATATTATAATCTCTCGGTGAGGGGAGCTTCTCTGCAGTTTTCGGAATGCTCTCTACAATTTTGAATAATTTTTAGTTCCACTTGGGCGCATTTTCATAAATTATTTTTGGTTTCTTCAACCAGTTGAGCACATGGACACGTGAAATGAGGTGAGTCACTTTTTACTTTGATTCAATTTTAATTTAAAATATATTTATAATCTATTAACATGTGAAAATTAAAGAGATTTAAATATATTTTATTTTTATTTTATTTATTTTTATAAGTTTCATAAGTAAAAGTTGATTTGAGAGATAATAATTAATATCATTATTATCAATTAAAAAAAATATTTTCCATTTTTAAAGTCAATCCAAAATAATAATTGTTACTTTTTTTCTCTTCTTTTCAATATGATCATTCCTCCACCTATTCTAAACACTCATCCTAACAAGGGGAGGCCCCCCAAAATCACCCTAGAGATCCTTTATGATTATATGGAATCATTAGAAAAAAGGAGAGAAGAGAGAGATGCCAAAAGCCAAATAGATTTAGAATCATTAGAAAAAAGGAGTGAAGAAAGAGATGTAAACTCCAAATAGAGCTAGAGGCAATGATTGATAAAAAAAATTAGACTCTTCAAAGATACCATTCAAACTCAAATAGAGGATAGATTCTTAGGGTTCAAGAGTGAATTGCAAACAATGAAGGATAGAATTCAAGAAATGGAAAAACATAAACAATCAACCCAAGAAGGAGAGGTTGAAGAAAATCACAACTTGAGAGATAGGATTAAAGAGCTAGAAGAAAAACTAACCAACAATTTGACCCTCGGTAATCTGGTAAACAAATTGGATATCAAACCCATAAAAGGGGAAATGAATAAGCTAATCGAACTGGACCATGAGCATAACAAAAGAGACTTGAACCTCATAATTTTTGGTATAAAAGAACAACAAGAGGAGGATACACTAGCAATAGTAAAAAGAATTAAATATAAATCACAAATTGATAAAACTTACCTCATAGAAGCAAAGAAGCTAGGAAAAATAATTGATCACAAAGATAGGTTGATCTGTGTCAAAGTAAGTTGTAATGGCCATAAATATAGCATACTCAATAAATATTCGAGCTTATTATGTAGGAGCATCTCCAGAAAAGCACAAGCGTGGAAGACAGTTGGGCGCACTAGTACACATTTTGAAATATTTTGAATTTCAAATGATCAATGTATTAATGTGATATCTGACAAAGATTTTTGAGTTATGGAAATCTTTAATGACTGAAGGTTGAACCATCACATAATATTGATGGGGGGATGTATTTTGGTTTATGGGTCGGATCACAGTACAGATTTGGATCTTGCGCTCTTATCTGTCTGACTCGATATTTATTGTAATAAGTGCTAAGTAGTTGATAGCATTCAATTCCATTTAAGATAGCGTATAATAGTTTGAGGAAGGCTCGAAGAGGACCTCTTTCTATAAATCTTTGTAATATTTCCCAGTAGTGGTTGTTGATTTTTGGTTGTTGTAGATAGAGGAGACCCGAGTAGTAGTTGAATCTATCTTGTATAGGTTAAGGAGTAGTGAATAACGGTGTATGTGTGTATACAAGTTTCAGTTGGATGAATATAACAGAGATGCATTGTCCCAAATGTGTGTTGATTATGTGTCTATCCTAATGAATGGTAGAGTTTTTGTTATTTTTCAATACTCTGTTATTTATGTTCCTAAATCTATGACTGCATTTCCTTTGTTAAATGTATGAGTCATTATGAGGGGTAGATAAGTTTAAATCATATCTCTTCACCGATAAAGTGCAAGGTATGCATAGTGTCTGCAAGGAGTGCGTGACTGAGTCTGTTTCGACTCAAAATCTCAGAAGAGATAGAGAAAATCGTATGTATGCAAGGAGTGCATCGACGTCTGCAAGGGGTGCGTGATCAAGTTTTCAAACTTGAAATCTCAGGAAGGATAGCGTGATTTCAGTCACGGGAGATAGAAGCAGTTGGAGAACAGCTACAAGGAGTGCAAAATTCATCCACAGTGAAGCCGACTGTAGAAGAGGAATCTGTTGCAGAGCGTGCACAGATCAAAATATCGACTAAGTGTCCAAGAGATTGTTCAAAGGAACAAAGGAAATCGAAGAAGGAAAGCTCAAGAGGGAGAGCGATGGAGTTCTTCAAGGAGAGAAGTCCCTAAAGTCTTCACTGAAAATTACTGAGCGCGAGATTCGTTCTCGGAAGAAGGTGAACAATTCCAGACCAGTGGATCTGGTGAAGCTACGCAGAAGATAGTCGTGGAGTGTTTCGATACTTTGGAATTCAGAAAGTTTGAGGACTTGACGAAATCAGAGTTGCAAAGTCGGAAGTCATGATTCAATCTTCACCGTTGATCACAGGAGAGCACGTGGAAACAGATTAGGAAGTTCCTAACCTCAGAGAAGAGAGCTTCGGGAAAGGTTGAGGGAACGATTCGGGNCCTGAAGTCTGAACCGCTAAGTGGTAAACCCATGGTTATAGTCATGGTCACTTGCGAAGGAAACCTGTGTGTGCAGGTAGAGTTGTTGTGGGTTCCTGTGGGGACCCAAGGAATCGTCCTGACTCAGTGAATCCAAATGATCCTAGACCGAGGGGTCAAGCAACCCTTTGTATGGAAGAGGGGTTTGCACCAGAGTGGTATCAAAGTGAGTATAGAATTGACTTCTGTAAGGAGAGGTAATATAAGCTTCAGCACAATGCTTCCAAGAAGACGTCTTGATCCTCCTGTAGCCAATAGCGCTATGGAAAGAGAAATGAGAGAGTTGCGTGGGAGGCTAGATTTCATAGAAACAATACAAAGGATAGCACCTAATGTCGGAGACGTCAACAAGGCGAAAATCGAGAATGAAGAAGTAGTAGCTAGGGATGCAGTGGAAGAACGGTTGTTGAAAGTGGTTGTCAATTTGGGTGCCAGAGCGAATATTGACATCCCTATGTATGAAGGAAATTTAGATACAGAAGAATTTCTTGATTGGATACGAGAAATGGACAAGTATTTCAACTATGAGGATGTCGAAGAGGAGAAAAAGGTAAGACATGTTGTCACTAAGTTGAAGGGACATGCAGCACTGTGGTGGGATGAACTGCAGGCTGACAGGAGGAGCAAAGGAAAACAAAAGATCAAGAGTTGGGATCGAATGGTAGCCAAGATTAAGGAAAAATTCATGCCCAAGGATTACCAGATAAATATGTTCAGGAGGATGCAGAACCTGAGACAAAGAGGATTGATTGTGAAAGAGTACACAGAAGAGTTCTACAAGTTGAATATTAGAGCTGGACAGGGAGAGAGAGAGATGAAGATAAATTTGCCAGATACATTAATGGCTTGAGGTATGATATCCAGGATAAAATCAGTATGGCGTCAGTTAGGACAGTAGAGGACGCATATCAAATGGTGTTGAAGGCAGAAGAGAATTTGGCTAGGAAGCATAGTCAAGAGAACAGAGGTCAAAGTTTGAACAAAGGCAAGGTACTTTCCAAAGATAAAGCATAAAAGCCTAAGGATGAGGCGGAGAAACCGCATAGTCACTCTGAGAGAGGAGGAAGTTCTCGAGGAAGGCAGGGTGGTGGTATAAGTTATTTTCCTAGAGGAAGAGGAAGAGGCAGAGGAGGAGAAGTGAGATGTTATACATGTGGAAAGACAGGAAATATGTCTTGGGATTATCCTGAGAGAAAGAAAGGAGGTGAAGATCACATCTCAGAAGCGCAGAAGCGAGATGCTGAGACAGAAGGTGTAGAGGATGGAAGGTAATTAATGATGAAGAAGGTTCTTTTGAAGCAAGATATAGAGGCCGAAAATCTAGTGCAGAGGAACAATTTGTTCAGGTCAGCTTGCAAAAAGAAAGACAAAGTTTGCAAGGTGACAATTGACAGTGGGAGCACTGACAACTTAATATCCACGGAGATGGTGGAGAAGCTAGAGCTAGAGACGACTACACATCTGACACCGTATAAAGTCTCATGGTTGCAAAAAAATCATCAGGTAACAATCACTCAACGATGCTTGGTTAATTTCAAAATAGGAGGATATAGGGATGAGATCCTATGTGATGTAATTCCTATGGATGTTTGTCATGTTTTGTTGGGAAGACCTTGGCAGTATGACAGAAATGTTATTCATGATGGGAGGAGGAATACATACACCTTAGAGAAGAATGGTAGGACACACATGTTGCTTCCAATTGAAGAAAATAAGGTGAAAGATTAAACCAGCACAAGCATACTTCTCATGAGTGGGAAGGAACTCCTAAATAAAGTAAAGAGGGAAAAGGAGATGCAGTTTTCTATAGTGAGGAAATCAAGGGTTATCCTTACCATTACTTCATTGGAAGATTTGCCTAAGGAATTTCAGGAGCTACTAGAGATTTTTGTTGATATTGTAGTGGATGAGTTGCCAAATTCATTTCCACCTATCAGAAGCATCGTTCATCACATTGACTTGATACCAGGAGCAAGCTTTCCAAATAAAGCAGCATACAGGTTGACACCTCAAGAGAATGAGGAAGTGAAAAGATAGGTTTAGGATCTGTTAGACAAAGGATTAGTCATATAAATCTTGATTCCATGTGCAGTACCAACTGTATTAATCCCAAAGAATCATGGAGGATGGAGAATGTGTACGGAATCGAGAGCCATAAACAAGATCACCATCAGGTACAAATTTTCATTTCCAAGGATGGATGACTTGATGGATTGTCTAAATGGAGCCAACTATTTTTCAAAAATAGACTTGAAAAGTGGATATCACCAGATCAGGATGAGAGAAGGTGATGAGTGGAAAACAGCATTCAAGAAAAATGAAGGGTTGTATGAATGGCTTGTTATGTCGTTTGTCTTAACAAATGCCTCGAGTACTTTTATGAGACTTGTGAATGAAGTGCTAAAGGATTTCATTGGTAAATTCATGATTGTGTATCTAGATGATATACTAGTGTTTAGCAAGGGTAAAGAGGAACACTTGAGACAGTTGACATTGGTGATGAGGAGGTTGCAGCAAGAGAAGTTGTTGATTAATCTGAAAAAATCCTCTTTCATGAAGTCAAAACTCATTTACTTGGGTTTTGTCATTTCTTCAAACGAGCTAAAGATGGATCCCGAAAAGGTGAGAGAAATCAAAGAATGGTCGTCACCAAAGAATATATTTGAGGTAAGAAGCTTCCATGGGTTAGCAAGTTTTTATCAGAAGTTCATTAGGAATTTTAGCAGGATTAGTGCTCAAATGATGGATAAAGTGAAGAAAAGACACAAGTCTTTCAAATGGATAGAGGAGAATGAGAGGAGATTCAACATATTGAAGGAGAATATAATTGAAAAATTGATTCTAGTTTTGTCGGATTTCGGAAAGACATTTCAGGTGAGATGTGATGAGCGTGGAGTTGCAATTGGAGTGGTCTTAAGCCAAGACAATAGACATGTTGCATATTTCAATGAGAATTTGAATGAAGCCAAAAAGAAGTACTCCACATATGACAAAGAGTTCTATGCCATAATCCAAGCATTGAAGAAATGGAGACAGCATATCGTGTTGAAGGAGTTTGTTTTGTATAGCGATAATCACGCTTTACAATTCAAAACCAGACAAGAGAAGTTAAACCAGAAACATGCTAAGTGGATAGAGTTTATGAAAAATTTCACTTTTTTCATTAAACATATTTACGGAAATTCTAATAAGGATGTTGATGCATTGACCAGGAGAATTTTGATTCTGCAGGAATTTCAACTCAAGATCTTGGGGTTTGATCACCTTAAGGAAATGTATCACAGTGATCTAGGATTTGGAGAAGAATATGAATCATGTGTGAATCATGTGCTCAGAGACGGAAGCTAGTGGGTCGAATATCTGATTCAGGACGGCTTGTTGATCAAAGGATTCCAGTTGTGCATACCAAGATGATTGATGAGGGAGAATTTGTTGAAGGAAAAGCATAGTGGAGGTCTATCCGGACACTTCGGCCATGAAAAAACATTTTCCCAATTAAACGGTTCATATTCTTGGTCAAGTATGAGAGCGGAGGTGAAGAAATTTGTGAACAATTGTAAGATTTGTCAGTATGCCAAGGGGAAGAAGCAGAACACTGGGTTGTATCATCTATTGCCTATTCTAGAGAGGCCTTGGGATGAAATAAGCATGGATTTTGTGTTGGGATTGACAAGGACACAGAGAGGAAGTGATTCCATATTTGTGGTGGTGGAAAGATTTTCGAAGATGTCACACTTTATTCCGTGTCAGAAGACCAGTGATGGAATGCATGTTGCAAATTTGTTTTTTAGAAAGGTTGTGAGACTCCATGGATTGCCCAGGAGTATAGTTTCAGACAGGGATACCAAATTTGTTGATCATTTCTGGAGAACGTTGTGGAAAAAATTGGGGAGAGAGTTATCTTTTAGTTATGCATATCATCCACAGACAGGTGGACAGATCGAAGTGGTGAATAGGAGCCTAGGATATTTGTTAAGGATTTTGTTCATTGAACACCATAGTCAGTGGGATCAGACTCTAGCACAAGTTGGTTTTGCATATAATGACTCAGTGAACATGAGCACTGGGAAGAGTCCATTTCAAATCATGTATGGAATGAATCTGAGAGGATTTTAGGAGTTACAGGATCTGAAACAGAGTGAGTTTAGAAGCATGGGAGCCAAATATTTCACTGCAGAGATGCAGGAACTTCACAATTAGATCAAGGAACAATTGAAGAAGAGAAGTGGCAAATACAAACGCAGAGCTGATCAACACAGGAGAAAGCTTGAATTTGAAATTGGAGATCAAGTTCAAGCACATTTAAGGAAAGAAAGATTCCTGAGGGGAACATATAATAAGCTAAAATTGAAAAAGATAGGGCCATGTAAAATCTTGAGGAGATTAGGGGAGAATGCTTATGAATTAGAATTGTCAGAAGACGTGGGTATATCACCCATATTCAACATTGTATACATGTATATTTATAGGGAAGACACAACTGAAGGGGCTAAAGATCAAATAAATATATAGTGGGATAAACAAATGCCTGTAGCGGAGACGTCATTGATGGAAAGGATCATAGAACAATGAGTTGTTAAGAAGACCAGAAGGAAAATGTATTTTGAATACTTGGTAAAGTGGAAAGGATGACCAGCAAAAGATGTCAGCTAGGTTAATGAAGTAGAGATCCAGAGGCATGGAATATCGGTGCAGGAGCTCATGGACAGGAGTCCATGAATTTTTCAGCCAAGGGAGTATGATGCAGGAGCATCGCCAGAAAAGCACAAGCGTGGAAGATAGTTGGGCGCACTAGCGCACATTTTGAAATATTTTGAATTTCAAATGATCAATGTATTAATGTGATATCTGACAAAGATTTTTGAGTTATGAACGTCTTTAATGACTGAAGGCTGAATCATCACATAAGATTGATGGGGGAATGTATTTTGGTTTATGGATCAGATCACGGTACAAATTTGGAACTTGCACTCTTATCTGTCTGACTTGATGTTTATTGTAATAAGTGTTAAGTATTCAATAGCATTCAATTCCATTACCTCTTTTTATAAATCTTTGTAATATTGCCCAGTACTGGTTGTTGATTTTTGGTTGCTGCGGATAGAGGAGAATCGAGAAGTAGTTGAATTGATCTTGTATAGGTTAAGGATAGTGAAGAACAGTGTATGTATGTATACAAAATTCAGCTGGATGAATATAAGAGAGATGCATTGTCCCAAATGTGTGTTGATTATGTGTCTATCTAAATGAATGGTAGAGTTTCTGTTATTTTTCAATACTCTATTATTTTTCAATACTCTATTATTTTTGTTCTTAAATCTATGACTGCATTTTCTTTGTTGAATGTATGAATCATTGTGAGGGGTAGATAAGTTTCAATCATATATCTTCACTGAGGGAGTGCAAGGTGTGCATAGTGTCTGCAAGGAGTGTGTGACCGAGTCCGTTTCGACTCGAAATCTCATAAGAGATAGTGAAACTCATATGTATGCAAGGAGTGCATCGACGTCCGCAAGGGGTGTGTGATCGAGTTTTCAAACTCTAAATCTCAGGAAGGATAGTGTGATTTTAGTCAAAGGAGACAGAAGCAGTTGGAGCAACTTTCATAACTATATCAATAAAAGGCAAGAGAAACTTTCATAACTATATAAGTTGGATCCTAAGAAGTTATGGAGTCAAATTCTAAACTGCAATACTAAAGAAAATAATAGGATTCCCTTGAGGGACTGGAATTCCTACCTTAAATGTCTTTACAAGTTCCCTAATGCCATGGACACCATTCTTATTGTCCCTACAAAGGAAGAAGTTTTTTTATTTAGATGACATAGAGTTTGAGGTTAAGCAGCTTGCAAATGGGAAAGCTAAGGACATTGAAGGCTACCAAGATGAAATTTTTAAAATCGGAGGGTCTATCCTTATCCATCAAATACACAAGCTCTTCAATTTAGCAGACAAGGAGGGATTCCCTAAACCCTCAACGCAAATTCTCATTGTTCCTGTTTTTAAAAATGGGGATAGAAACATTCCCTCTAATTATAGGACCATTATGATTAGCCCAATTTTATCCAAGCTTTATGGAATTATTTTGGAAAAGAAGATTATCCTTTGGCTAGAAAGTCACTGTAAAGAGCTAAAGGTCGAGCCGGGTTTAGGAGATATCATTCAACTGTGGACCATCTTGTTATCTTTAGGATCATTGCAAAGGAGTTCCGCAATACTAAAACCAATCTTTTTTGTTGTTTTGTTGACTTTAGAAAACCTTTTGACATCGTTCCTAGGAAAAACCTTTGGAAGAGGTTGGAAGAGAAAAAAGTGCCTCTCAAGTTGAGGGCTACTGCAATAAGGATGTATGAGAATGTTATTGCTAAGTTTATAAACATTGAGGGATGGTCAAAAGAGATTAACTACAATATTGGAGTCAAACAAGGTTGTCCCTTGTCCCCTACCCTTTTTGGCATATACATTGACAAGTTAGAATATTGCTTGGAAAAAACGGGTTGTGTCAGCCCTACTCTCACTGGTATAGTCATCAATCTTATTCTTTATGTCGATGATATCATTCTTATGGAAAGCAGTCCCTGTGATATTGAAAACCAACTAAGCATCCTCAAGGATTTTTTCTCCAATATGGGTATGAATGTTAATACTGATAAGACTAAGGTCATGGTTATTGATTCCAATAAGATCATTTATGATACCTTCATATATGACAACAACAACTTGGAGGAAGTGACTTCATACAAATATCTTGGAATTGATATTCACCACAAGCTCAACTAGAATTATAGCATTGAGAAAAGGATTATTGGGGGATCGAAAGCTTATTATGGGCTTGAAAACAACTATAAATCAGTTGATCTTTGGAGTTGAGATAAGAAGAAAATCCTCTTTAAGACTCTTGTTACACCTATTATTCTTTATGGATGTGAAGTTTGGGGTTGTAGTATCTCTCGTGAATCTTGGAGAAATATAGAGCAAATACAAAATAATTTTATAACCTATAATCTCAAAATTAAAGGAAATACGCCATATCTCATCCTCCTCTTAGAAACAAGTCTCTCCCCCATTGAGAGCACAACTCTGACTAGATACCTAATGTATAAGAACAAGTTAAACAACATGGAATACAAGAGGCTTCCTAAAATTGATTTAAAATTGAGTCATAACCACCATCGACTCAAGCAAGGATGGCATAAATATGCTTGGTCTTGGCTAAACTATTGGGGAATCATAGAAGACACCATTTTGCAAAATAAAGATACTATTAAAAAAATCATCAAATCAAAATTTAAGGAGAAAATGTGGTGTGATAAAGAATTAGAGGAAAAAAGAAAATTAAGGTATTATAAGGATGTAATCAACCATAATCTAGAAGATCAAAATTATCTATCTATTTTGTCCATTGTAAATAAAGAATAAGCATTGCTGAGATAAGAACAAATTCTCACGAGCTCCAAAGTGGAATTGGGCATTGGTCAATTCCTAAAAGGCCATGGGATGAAAGAGTGTGTCACCTTTGTGACACTAAGAAGGTCGAAGATGAAAAGAATTTTCTCTTAAATTGTCCATCCTATACCTAGATTAGATCTCATTTTCAAAATATTTGTCACACTACCAACCTTCCTAACCTCTTAACTCAACAAAACAATGGTGATCTTGAAAGCTTCTCTTAATGCTTCTCTTGCACACTTATTTTCTCATTATATTTGGTTTTTGAGAATCCACATTTAAATACCTTCTCACCTATGTTTGCACACTTATTTTCTCATCATATTTAGTTTTTGAGAATCCACATTCAAATACCTTCGCACCTATGTTTTTAATGTCTTCCCCGAATCTTGATAATAAAATTAAACATGGGTATTTTTTTCCTTTTTCCTATAGGTTATAGCTTTCTTGGCATCATTGCATGCATACTAATTAGTGTTTGGTCTATTGTTTTTGTACAATGATTGGATCTATGAGGAATTGAGGCATAGAAAGAAGTTGGAACCTCTTATTTGGTGATTTTCAAAATTGAAATTATGTGCAAGTTGTTATATCAAGGTAATTTGTTAAGATTTTTTGTTTATGCTTTTAATGGTGTTATATTATTGTATTCTATGTGAAACAATTTGATGATGTTATATTAAATGCAATTTCACTATAATCTTATGTTGTGTTTGGGATGCTTTTGTATACGTTAAGAGAAGAGCAATTTTAAAAAGAAATATTTCATAAAAAAATATTTGAAGGGTAGGAGTGCCAGGCAAATTTATACCCTGCACACAAGGCGAATAAAGTGATTACATTTACATTAAGAGTTAAAAATTAAAAAGTACAAAAAGTACTTTTGACATGTGTTTTTGGCTAGTCTGATTTATATGATTTTTTTTTCATTTCAATTATATTTCTTTGAAATTAAAATGGTTTTCTTAACTTTGTTCATTTCATTAAAATTTTAGATATCATAATATTTATTTTAAAATAGTTATATAATATTATTTTTTAATTTAAAAATATATATAATATTAATTTTATTAAAATATAAGATAAAATACAAAAATATTTGAAAAAAATAATTAAATTAAATGATAATCAACAATATTAATTAAAAATTAAAAATAATTTATAAAAAATATTATATCTTACAAAATTAAAAAATTGTTTAATTTCATTAATGTGAATAACAAATGATTGTATATCTATTTATTTAAAAAATATATATATTATATTTTATAAAATTAAAGAATAATTTAATTTCAATATAATATTTATATAAATAATCAAGACAAATTTTAAATACAATATCAAAACTATATATGCTATAATATTTATATAAATAATCAAGACAAATTTTAAAGATAATATCAAAATTATATATGTGTGGGGGTAAATATTTAATATAATAATAATTAATACAATATTAAAATTATATATGCTATAATATTTATGATGATGATGATGATGATGATGATTAACGTCCACTAAGACCTAATTGGTCTATCGGACCTTAAGAGGGTAAGTGATTACTTGTGATTCTTTAGAATTTTGTTTATGTGCTCGAAAAGCATTAAGAGAAGCTTTCCAAGA
>SNQJ01S0242332.1:13418-24296 GCA_010110895.2 Picea sitchensis
TACACAAATCAATGAAGTTGCAGTCTATTTCGATCAGTTTAATCTAAAGGAAGAAAATTAAATTAATGGATTTGACCCCAACCAATTATTTATCTAACACATGACATATGTTAGGTACAATGTCTCATTTTCTAATACATTCCTATTTGGAGAAAACGAGGGTGATATTCAAAACCCTCAAGCATTGTCTATGGATAAAAGGCTAGAGGATATCAAAATAGTTGTTAGTACTACTGATCAATATAGACAACGAGGAAGAGTCGTGAATGAGAGGAGTTCACGGTCTCCTAATATTTCTCAAAAAAGTTGCATATCCAAACAAAAATCCTAGTCTATAGTTCAAGAGCAAAGAAACTCTTTAATAGAAAATTTCCGATGATGGAGGTGAAAAAAACCCTCCTAAGGGAAATACAAAAAGACCCCATAAACTCCCAGTAACTAGAAAAATGAAAATAGGAACAAATAAGGAAGGAGAAAGTGAGGGTGTACCCAAAGAAGAAATTGTTCTTGAAGATATATATCTTAATGTGAATATTGAAGACATTGAATTTCCAGATGAAGAACATAGGATACAGGAGAGGAAAGAAATTGCAAGAGAATTGGTGACACAAGAGCCACTTGTATTTGAAGGGGAATCTTTGACCTTACACAATGTCATGTTTGAAAAAAATTCAAAGAAACTGGTTATTGAGAAAATCCATTCAAAAAATAAAAAGGTTCAAGGAAAATTAAGCTCAAAACACAACTTCAATGGAGTTCTACCCTCTAGAATTGTATAGGTTCATGAAGCTATAGGAGAATCCCTAAAAATGTCGGTTGCATAAATGGAGAAAGAAAATTCCATTCTAAAGGATAGAATTTAAGAATTAGAGAGTGCTTTAATTCCCCCACCACTATTCGTCAATCCAATTGCCACAATAAAACCTTGGAAAAGTCTTGATGAAACACCAGAATCCAACTCCAGACTAAGAGGAACATCAAGTATTCATGTTTCCATTAGAAGGTATGTTGGAGAAAATATCCAGAAAAAATGTCTATTATCCTTGAGACATGGGAATTGGAAACGAGTTTTGTTTCCCTAGGCTCAAGAATGATCAATTTCAGGCAATATATTCATGTTGATCTTGAAAATGAAGAAGAATTTTATAAATAGGTTGTTTCCACCTTTGTTGCAAAAGTTCAAGCGTTGGTGAGTTCCATATAAAAGAAGAGGACTTGCTTTCCATGGTTCGAATAATACAACTTAAGGCATGTTGGTTAAAAAGAATCAGGAGTTTAATGGATATGTTGGATGAGTGTGATACTAGAAGTGTTAAAAGAGGAGAGTTGTGTTTAAAATTAGTTGAATTAGATTTAACTGGATCAACTGGAGATGTGAAGGACCCACATCTAATATTGAATTCCATACTTATGTTAGGGACCTAACCTGCCTAACCCCTCACGTAGGTAGAATAATATATTTCCATGTAATAAAGGCCAATATTAATAAGGCCTAGCAATAAGGAAGAATAAGTCAAATGCAAGAATACCTAATAGAATCTTCTGCTTCTAGAAGGATCTTCCTCTAGATTGTTCTTTTGGATAGACAGATTTAGTGTAAATAGGAGTAGAGGGTATGAGAAGTTTTGTCTTGGATATTATTGTAATAGAGCGATGCTCTGTTGGAGGTTGCCCCCTTGAAGATACAACTGAACATTGATATAATTAATCAAGGTGCTCTTTCTGGTGTTATTCTGGTATTATTTTGGTATTTTTCTGGTTATATCATTGTTGTTCTACCATTTCTAGCTAAGATATTTATGTTCTGCATACTATTTTATATCTAGAATACTACAAGTGGTATCAGATCACTTTCCTTGGGAGAAAATTGTGGGTTAATTTTTTTTTCCAGGGTAGAGTCTATTCTAGCATCTTAAAGCTACAAAGATTTATCGTTACGTGCATAAACCCATGATCAGGGAGTCATACACGCAATAAATACAAGTGGTACTTAAGTGCACGTCTATTGGCCACCCTTGTAACCCCTATTGGTACCCCTTCAAGTGGTAGCGCATCAGACACCACATGTATACATATTGGCCTAGATATCCTGAAGCCCTCCATAGATAAATTGATTGGCCACCTGATTTCTATAGTGCCACCAAGAAAAACACTCGGGAATATACTCTCTAGTAACCGGGTAGTCGGGTAGTACGACTAAGGGCACGGTCTAGCCTCCTTAGTTGGTGCCCTGAGAGATTGGGCCAAGTAATATTGTTGGACCCCGCACGTATATCAGAGAGTTATAGCATAGGTAAAAACCTTGTCTATAGACACCGTGCATACCCTAACCCTTGGGATGGAAAAAAAAATAGAACAGACAAGATCTATTGCTACGCAACTGTGCTTACTGCATTTGGGTTGCAAAAGTACTACACCTTTCTTCATGTTAAGAATTTGGGAATTTCAACACTGCAGTATTCTTTCGATCGAAGTATAACTCCAGAGGAGTAAAAAAAAATATGGATCCTTTTGGAACCATTATTTGATCCCTATCTCATTGGATTCCTCTCTTTTCCCTTATCGCAGTCATACCTATCATTTTCAGAAAAATAAAATAAAATAAAAATAAAAAAATCTCATGGACCTGACCCCCTTCCAACACCCTTATTTGGGACTTGCCCCATTGGATTCCCTTCTTCACCTTGATTTTCATGATACACTTCACCCATAACCCATTTTATGTGCGGTGCCACCCGCCCCTTTCTGTTTTCCCTCTTCATCATGGTCCACACCCATAGCCAAGACTTGGAAGCTCACTTCAATACCTTGTCTTATAATTTTACAAAGACCCAACAATAAGTGAAAGAACTCAGTTCCAATTTTTTCACCATCAATAAAAAAATTCATTCCTCCATCGACACCAAAATAGAAACCATCGAACATGACCTCTCTACCCCGCTTGCATCCTTCGCTACCCAGCTTGCATCCTTCACTACAATGATCTGTGCCAAGTTGAATATCCCTGTAGGTATTCCCTCCTCTAACCCACCTTTGCACTTCGAAGGTGAAACTTCCTCTAATTCCCAGAATTTTCAGCCCCATCACTTTCAGTGTGACCTATGCCTTCTGCATGTGGATGTGAACAAATTTGATGGATCAGACCCCACTGGATGGGTAACTCAAATGGAACATTATTTCTCTTTGTATGGAATTACATATGAGTTGGCCAAACTATGGTATGGTGTTCTCCATATAGATCAAGAACATTGACAATGGTGGCAATGGAGAAAAAATGCCCGCCAAGGGTATGTGGCTTGGACACAATTTGTGGCAGAGATTTATGAACGCTTTGACACTGACACCAACCATTTAGGTCGTTTGACAAAGTTGAAACAATCTAGCACAATGGAATACTTTATAGATTCTTTTGAGCGATTGGATTTACGTACAGAGGGCATGTTTGATGCTTTTTTTCGCGAATGTTTTATTAGTGGCCTCAAGGATGATATTTGTGCCCATGTCTTCATGGCTTGGCCTCAGAGCTGGGTGGAAGCTACTAAAGGATCTAAGGAAGTACAACAGATTGGCTCTTCTCAAACCTGAAAACCCTCCTTTATTCATCACCCTAATCCAGTCACTCTCGCTCCTCCTTCTACTCCACTAAAGATCCATAAATTGACTAGGGCAGAAATGGTTGAATGCCAACTCAAAAATGGTTGAACACCAACTCAAAGGCCTTTTTTTATAATTGTGATGACAAATATTTTCCTAGGCACAAGTGTAAGAAACAAAATATATTTATGGCCATCTCTGAGGATGTCTTGGAAGACAATGTCGAGGCCCCCCCTGTGGTCGAGTCACCTGAACCCATTGGCATGACCCCACCCTCTGACCCTCCCGAAGTTGAACTAGTCATTTCCCTTAATGCTATCATTGGGTTCTCTGCTCCCCAAACCCTCAAGCTAATTGGTTACATTAAGCATAGGAAGGTCACCATCCTTGTTGATAGTGGAAGCACCCATAATTTTATTCATCGCCGCATTGCACAAGAAACTAATTGCTATATCTGTGTCGTTAATAATTTTCAAATCATGATTTCCAATGGCGGGTCCATGAAATGTGGGGGGAGTTGTGAAAATGTGTGTCTCCAAATTGGTCAGTACCATATGAAATTTCATATGTTTTCTCTCGACGTGGGCAATTGTGACATTGTGTTGGGTGTCGAATGCTAAGGACTCTGGGTCCCATTCTCATGGATTTTAAGGAATTAATTATGCAATTCAACCAAGAGGGCCAACAATATAAGTTCCAAGGCATCACCGTCGGTTCCCCGAAGATCATTAGTTCCCATCACATGGAAAATCTCCTAAAAAATGTCATTCTATAATTATTGCACAAATCCATTCCATTCAAGCCACTGAGACACCCTATGTGCTGTAGGACCTCCAATCCATCCTCTCCAGATATCAAGTTGTTTTTCCCACTCCCCAAGGACTTCCTCCTTCCCGTGGTATTCATGATCATTCCATTCCCCTTGTCCTCGACAACCTCCCTCCCAATCTTCATCCCTATCGTCATCCCTTTTTCCAGAAAAATGAAATTGAGAAAATTGTTCAAGAATTGCTCACCGAAGGTGTTATCCATCTTAGTACAAGCCCCTACTCTTCTCTTGTGGTCATGGTCCTTAATAAATAAGGCTCTTGGTGCATGTGTCATGACTTTTGTGCCCTCAACAAACTCACCATCAAAGACAAATTTATCATTCCTATCATTGATGACCTCTTGGATGAATTGAGTGGTGCCAAGTTCTTTACTAAACTTGATCTTCGTTCTGGCTACCACCAGATATGTATGAACACAGAAGACATTCCTAATAATTCATTTCAATCTCATGAGGGCCACTATGATTTTTTGTTCATGTCATTTGGCTTGTGTAATTCTCCCTCCACTTTCCAAAGCCTCATGAATCATGTCTTTTGTCCTTTTCTCTGTCATTTTGTCTTAGATTTATTTGATGATATCCTCATCTATAGTAAAACCTGGACAACCCATCTTTCTCATGTGGATCGTGTTCTACATCTACTCTCTCATCACCAAATTTTCCTCAAACAATCTAAATGTGCTTTTGGAGCCTTAGAAGTCGAGTACTTGGGTCATATTGTTGGAAAGTCAGGTGTCAGGGTGGATCCTAAAAAGATTGAAGCTATGTAGGATTGGCCTCGCCCAAATACTCTCAAAAGCTTGCATGGATTTCTGGGTTTAACAGGATATTATTGCAAGTTTGTTAAGAATTATGGAAAAATTGTGGCACCTCTCACTGTTCTCCTTAAAAATAATTCTTGCACTTGGACTCCTGCAGCTAATAGGCCTTTCAAACCTTGAAGGAAACCATGTCCACCACTCTAGTCCTGGCCCTTCCTTATTTCACAAAGACCTTTGTCCTGGAATGTGATGCTTCTAGGAGAGGAATTGGAGCAGTCCTTATGCAAGATGGTCGACCTTCAACCTTTACCAACAAACAATTTTCAGAGCAACATTTGCGAAAATCAATCTATGTAAAGGAAATGTTGGCTATTCTGCATCCAATGGATATTTTTCACCCTTATCTATTTGGGAAAATCTTCCAAATTAAGACATCTCATCAAAGCCTCAAGTATTTTCTAGAACAATGCCCTTCCTCCCAGGAGCAACAAAAATGGGTGACTAAGCTCTTTGGATATGATTATGAGCTCATTTACAACAAAGGCAGACAATGTGGTTGTTGATGCACTTTCAAGAAAATATGAAGATGAAGGGTCCATTTTTCCCTCTCATTCATTGTACCAGATTGGCTCCAGGTTTTTCGCTAGGAATGGCTACAAGATCCAAAAATTTTGCATCTGATCCAACAATTGCAGACCAATTCTCCAATTTCCCCAGGGTACTCTTGGCACAATGATGAGCTTCGCTACAAAGGCCATTTGTATTTAAGTAAACAATCACAACTTAAATCTGCGATACTTTCTAAGCTTCATGCTACACCCACAATTGGGCACTTAGGCTTTACCAAAACCTATGACCAAGTCAAACGTTCTTTTTTCTAGGATGATATGAAACAGTCAAAGCTCTTGGCACACTACAACCACCTCCGATTCCACCTGCTATTTGGAGGGATATATCTATGGATTTTATTGTGGGATTACCTAAATCGGGCAATAAATGAGTCATCATGGTGGTCGTTGATCGTCTTTCCAAGTATGCTCATTTATGTGCTCTTCAACACCCATTTACTGCCTCCATTGTGGCTAGACTTTTTATGGATCAGGTCTTCAAGATTCATGGCATGCCTCATTCTATTGTTTGTGATCGAGACCCCACTTTCACCATCAATTTTTGGCAAGAACTATTCAGGCTACAGGGCACCCAATTGCATCTCAACATAGCTTATCATCCCCAGACTGATGGCCAAACTAAAGTCATCAACAAGTGTTTGGAAACAATTTTGAGGTGTTTTGCATCAAAAAGGAAAAATCAGTGGGCTCAATGGTTACCACTAGTTGAATGGTGGTAGAACACTTCTTACCATACAACTACTCGCATGACTCCTTTTAAAGCAGTATATGGAAAAAATCCACCTTAAGTTCTCTCATACCTTCTAGGTGTCTCGAAGGTCTAGGTGGTTGACCAAACACTTACAGTTCGAGAGGATATTCTTCGTACCCTCAAAGAGAATATGGTCATGGCCCATAATCGCATGAAGCAACAAGCAGATAAAGGTCGCTCTGAACATCAATTTGTTGAAGGAGACCATGTGTTTCTTCGACTACAACCTTATAAGAAAACTTCCCTCAAGGTTGACCATTGTCAGAAACTGGAGCCCAAATTGTATGGTCCTTATACCGTTCTCAAGCGTGTGGGACAAGTGTCCTATCAGTTAGCTTTGCCTAGTCATTCTAAGCTCCATCCTATTTTTCATGTGTCCTGCTTAAAGAAGATGATTGGAACTAAGTTCCAAACACAAACCATCCTTCTCGAGTTGGATGAAGAAGGATCCATTTGGTTGCATCCAAAAGCAGTTTTGGACCAGCGTGAGCATCGTCTGCATCAACGCACCATCACGAAAATTTTAATCCAATGGAAAGATACAACTCCAACATATGCCACTTGGGAACCAACTACCATTTTGCATCAATTTCCTCATCTCAAGCCTTGAGGACAAGGTTTCTTTTAAGGGGGATGACATGTTAGGGACCTAAACTCCCTAACCCCTCACATAGGTAGAGTAATATATTTCCATGTAATAAAGACCAATATTAATAAGGCCTAGCAATAAGGAAGAATACGTCAAATGTAAGAAGACCAAATAGAAGCTTCCGCTTCTATAAGGATCTTCCTCTAGATTGTTCTTTTGGATAGACATATTTAGTTTAAATAGGAGTAGAGGGTATGAGAAGTTTTGTCTTGGATATTATTGTAATAGAGCCCTACTTTGTTGGAGGTTTACCCCTCAAAGAAGCAAGTGAACGTTGCTATCATTAATCAAGGTGCTCTTTCTGGTGCTATTCTGGTAAAATTTTGGTATTGTTTTGGTTATATCATTGTTGTTCTTCCATTTCTAGCTAAAATATTTATGTTCTTCATACTATTTTATTTCTGGAATACTACAACTTATGTCAAAAGAACAATTCTAAGTAAAATTGGACTCATTGAAGACTACATCAGTTGAGAAGTTTAACAACTTGATTGAGTTTTCTAAAACATAAGTGGATAGTTGGTTGGTTAGTTAAGTAAATAAAAATGAAGACATTGAGGATACCTTACACCAAATTTCAATGGACTTCAAAGATATGGAAAAAAATCTATTTGATATTAAAGTAAGGAAAGAAGTAATCGTGGCACCAATGAGAGATTATATCGAGAATTGGTTAAAAAAATCCTTAACTAAAATAATTGAACTAGATCAAGAATAAGCAGTTGTAATCGGTCAAGGAATTCCAATGAAGGAGAATATAAAAGGCACACCAACAAGAAGATAATGAGAGAGTGATTCCATCACAGTCTAGTCCTTCTTTGTTTTATGGTCCATGGGAGCCCCATCCCAGTCCATTTGGATGAACACGATATTTTTATTTTATTGTAAAACAAACTATCATTTTGAACTCAGAGAATTATTTTGGGGTGCAACTTTAATGACTTTTCAGACTTTGAATTTTTTAGTTTGGTATGTTTAAAATGTACTTATCATAATCTCTTTAGTTTTAAATGATACACCCTTTTAAAATTCTCTACATTGTGGACGTATACTTTTATGTCTTATGAATGTGACTAAATCTTATTATGTTGTCATCGATGTGAGGAATGTCTTATTTTTCATGTGATAGTTTCTTTAGTCCTATATAATATTTTGTATATATCATATTTCAGTGTTTAAAAGATTCTTGGTCCTTCTCTCATGAACTTTTCTTTGTGAATATATTTTAATATTTGTATTTGTACCTTCAAAGCAATAAATATTGGTGTTTGTTGTTTATTATTCCCTTATTTGATATTCTAATTCAAGAACATCAAGATATATATTTAAACAATAACAAAGGAGTACCACATGTACAAAAACGCATATGGATTATATCCTCATGAGGTTGTTGTTTAGATCTTGACAAATCTGAACATCAACACTAACACATGTGCATATGACATAAAAAAAAAATAATGTCTCAAAACATTCTTTTGCCTTATTATTCCATTGGAAGGAATTTTTATTTAATAGGTTTGACATTGGTGTTGTCAAATGAGCGTAGTTCTTGATAAATCTTCGTTAATAACCTGTTAATCCTAGGAATCCCCTTAGTTTTGATATGTTTTTTTGTTTTGGCCATTCCGTGATTGCTTTGATTTTACAGGGGTCCACCTTGACTCCTTCCTTGGATATGACATGGACAAGGTATTCTACTTATTCTTTACCAAACACACATTTTGATATTTTTGTATAAAATTGATTTTTTTTCTAGGAGAGAGAGTACCTTCTCCAAATGCTTCATATTCTCCTTCCAAGTCTTACTATAAATAGGAATATCATAAAAAAAGACTAGTACGAAATTCCTTAAGTAGGGCCAAAAAAATTGATTCATAGTTGCTTGGAAAGTAGCAAGGGCATTGGTTAACCCAAATGACATCACTTTGAACTCATAGTGACCTTTGTGCATTTGAAAAGCAGGTTTTTCCACATCCTCTAATCTTACTCAAATCTGGTAGTACTTTGACCTTAGATCTAATTTTCAAAAGTATTTTGCTCCATGGAGTTCATCCAACATCTCATCTATGAATTCTATAAGGAATTTGTTTTTTATACTTATTTTATTTAATCCTTGATAGTTTATGCATAGTATGAAAGATCTGTCCTTTTTCTGAACCAAGATTATTGGGGTTGTGTATGGGTTCCTACTTGTTGTAATAACCCCACATTTTAATAGGTCTTGAATTATCCTTTCTATCTTTTTTTATGGTGGTGAGGATATCGATACGGTTTGATATTAACCGGTGCTAAATCTGGTTTAACTTTGATTATATGCTCTATATTTCTTTCTGGAGGAAACTTCATAGGTAAGTCTTGGAATAATTTGCAATATTTTTGTATTAACGCTTCAATCTATGGGTGTTGAGAATGGACCACTTCTGACGCTAATATCTCCATTTGATGGAATTGTGCCACGTAAGTTGGTGTTCCTTTCCAAATTAGTTTCTCCATTTGTCGTGAGGATGTAATTTGGGTGGGGGGTGGTTGGAATCTATATAATTTATATCTTCTTCCTTCCCATTTGAATTTTATAAATTGTTTCTAGTGATTTACAAAATTCCCAGGACAATGTCTACTCCACCCAAGGGTATTGTGTAGAACCCATATTCCAACTCGTAATCTTCTATAAATGTAGCTTGACCTTGTGATACTTTTCAACTCCATCAATTTTTTTGCCATCTACCACCATCACTCTTATATCTATGGCCGAATAGACAAATAGATTTAATCTCTTTGCAACATTTATATCTATGAAATTATGGGTGCTTCCTGTGTCTACAAGAATGATGACATTCTCTTTTTTCACGTGCCCCCTTGATTTTAATGTTTACAGTTGTGTTATTCCTTTTATTGCAGCAAGGGATATCTTGGGCATGGCCTCTTCAGGATTTGTATTTGGGACATCATATTCATATTTACTTTCTTCATCTCAGTCACTATATGATGTGTGTAATTCCTTCTCTTCTTCCCAAGTATATAGTTTTGTATTGTTGCATCTATGCATTGGCAACCATTTGTCTCCACAATATCTACATTTGTTTTCCCATTTCTTATCTGGGTATTGTTTCTCTCTTTCACCTTCCCTTAAATGAGGTGGTATATACTTGTTAGACTTGTCTGTAGTGTATTTCTTTGATCTTTCATTTGAATATTTATTTGACCTATCTAGACTTGTGAATGATGGCCTATTGAACTTGTTTTTTTGTTCAATTAGATTTGTTGCATGTCTAGCATATTCAATAGTTTTAGGGTTCCATAGTTTTATTTCACCACTGATGTAATCCTTCAACCTGCATATATACATTTTTAGCAATTGCCCATCTGTGAATCCACATTACCTTGTCGCTAGAACTTCACATTCATGTGTATAGCCATTTATGTTTCCTTTATGTTTAAGATGCACATAAACTTGTTATACAGGTCAACGTCCTCTTCATCATGGAACCTTTTTAGTAGGGTAGTCATGAAACTTTTCTAATGGAAGGAATGAGCGTCACATTTCATGGACCACCATAGATACCAATCATAAGCCTCCCCTTCTAAAATATTGGAGGTGGTCATTATTTTTTCTTGTTCACCTAGCAGGGGTGTTTGATTCAAAAATACCATCCATTTTGTTGATC
>SNQJ01S0242333.1:0-13408 GCA_010110895.2 Picea sitchensis
TTTGGAGGCTGGTAGTATTACACAGTGCGAGAATCACTGATTCTCACAGGTGACCCTTGAGCAGGGTGCGAGAACCTCGCACTGAACCCTAAAGGCAGAGTACGAACCCTACCAATTCTCATAGGCTGCAATGAAGTACAGTGTGAGAATGTCTGAACATAGTCAAAATTTTGGAAAATGAAGCAAAATTTGAAAAAGCCTCTGGACCCAGAGGGTCTATCAGGATATCCTGAAGACTCAGAGATTGATAGGAAAGGAGAAAAGTAAAACCAGAGCAAATGGCCACATAAAAACACCAAAAACCACAAATAAAATGGGATTTTTCCTCAGTGGAGTCGCCAATTTTGTTATTGGATAAATCCGTAAGTGCGGACACGAACCAATCTCCCTAGATCCACCTGGATCTAGAACAAAGCAAGACAGAACATGACTCTTTCCCTATGTTCTAACCATTGAATTAAATAGGAGGCAAGAACAAAGAACATACCTTATTATCACTTCCTATGGTATTTGTTTCTCCCGCTTTGCTCCAGTTCTCTTGTGTAGCCAAGACCAAGACAACACAAACCAACCAAAGTGAAGAAAGCACACTCTATTCAATAGTCAATCTATGTATATGATCAAAGAATTATACAATAAAGTGGAATTAGCTTTATGGGAAAGGGACATATTACTGTATCATATTAATGGAAAGTAAATATTACAACCTAGGCCTTGATGTCACAAACTTCCTTTCAATGTCCCTTGGCTCCGACACACACACTTGCTCACTTTCGTGAAGAAGATCAACTCTTTTGGATAAACTTGCTGAAGTCTCCAAGCTGTTGTAGCTTCAATCCTTCACACAATTCTTTCACCAATTCTCCAATGAATCTTGCTTAACCTTTTCCGTGAGAATTCACTCAATATATAGGAGAGAATGAATTAGTTACTTGGATAAGAATGATCCCAAAATATCAGGGAATCTAGTACCAGGATAACCATTCGAATGCCATCTCATCCTTCTAGAAGATTCCCTTCTAGAAGAATCAAGAATTCATCTTTTTCCTTGCTTTAGAAAGAGTTCGCACCCTAGTAGTTCAACACAGTGTGAACTTCTCGCACCCTAGCATTTCAACACAGTGCAAACCTCTCGCACCCTGGCTTAAGGAAGCCCGCGAGAATCATTCATTCTCGTAGGAAAATATACTGGCAGCCTGCGAACAGTCTTCAAAAATGAGTTTTCTGGAAGAGATGAAAATATTTTTTTCTCATGAGAAAGTTATTATGAAGAGCCTAAGTACACCATCATCAATACATCATCATGATGACCAAAATCATGGGTAACAATAACCTTCCAACTCGCAATAAGATCTGGATCGTTGATCCAAGAGGGACACGTGGCGATAGATCAAAGCATGACAAAGGTTTCGTTTAGGAGTTTCAGATACCGGGAGTTGGAGGAGTCAAGGAAGCAACTCCCGACAGGAACTCGCGATATGGGAGGTCACGAAAATATCTAGACCATCGAATTATCAAGATTGTGGACAATTGATCTGACTCCATTTCGGAGTTTCGGATACCGAGAGTTGGAGGTGTCAAGGACACTCACGACAAGAATGTTGAAACATGAAATCACGAAGCACCTTTTGGCGCATCTTGTGGTCACTGTCAGTGGTCATGTGAGAGGGAGGAGCTAGTAGAGCTAAGCCCCTTTTAGGAGATTGCAGCATGAAGAGTCAAGACTCTTCACCTCTGGATTGCCGAAATGGGAAATGCGAAAATGCCTTTTTGTGTAGGTTGTGGTCACCTTCGGTGATCATATGAGAAGGTGGAGCTAGTGGAGCTAAGATCTTTTTTGGCAATCACAACTTGGAGTGTCGAGACCCTTTGACACAGGATTTCCTAAATGCGAACTGCGAAAGGCATTCTGAATAGGCCCATGGTCACAACCAATGGGCATATGTAGTAGGCGCGATATCCATCATTCTTAATCCAATGATGCAGGTTAATCAGAAATATGATAGAAGGGTGATTGTTTATTTTCATGATTAATAAGTTCAGTTACAATTTAGTTAGAAAATTGAATCATGGTTCTTGATTGGTTGGTGATACAGTTGCTGAGAAGTTTCTTTCTTTGCCCAAGGAGTTTCGAGGTGTAACTCATGAGGCTGATGAGTATAAATGGTGAGATGCAGTGACTGTGTAAGGTTAACTGTTCTAACAGAAACAATGATATGAATTGTAAGAAGGATAAAATGAAAGAATGTAGAGCATAAGATAAAACTCAGAGATGAGTAACAGTCACCGAATAGACAGAAGCAAGAGGAGAAAAGAAGAATAGCAGAATATCGTGAGGTAGAGCAGAACTGCAGAAATTTTTTTGAACCAAAGAAGAATTGCAGAACAGTGAAGAAGGGGTAAGAATTGAAATACCTGTATTGTTTGTTTGTCAATCATTTACTCATAATCAGGGAGGAAGGGTGGTGCTAGGGAGGACTTTGGTCCTTTGATATTCAATTTGATGCTTGAATATTGGGAGTTGTAGCTTCCATATAGTTGTGGCTAGAAAAAAGGGTGGCAGGGTGGTGCTTGGGAAAACATAGAGTTTTCTATATGCAAGTTGGTTCTTGTATAAGTGGAAGTAGGTGCTTCCATCCAGTTGGTGCTAGAACACTCAGGGAGTTGGTGCTTCCTTCTAGTGGGTGCTAGAGAAACTAGAGAGTTGGTGCTCTCAAACAAGTTAGAGCTTGTAAAATAGAGGTAGTATCCTCACATTGAGTTGGTGCTCAACTATAGATGATGTACATAACTTAAAAGTCTGCCTATCATTTCGAAGAAGAAGAGGTTTTGTCCCTTTATGGGTTTCCTCATGAAAATCAATCTCTGTGTATATATTATGTGTGACTAATGCTCATTATTTATGTTGTTCATATGTTGTATAATATTGATGGTCACTTGGAGAAAGATTAAAAATGGTTTAATTGACTTAAAATTGTTTAAGCACAGTAACAATTGATACACCCCCCCTCTCAGTTGTCTTAGTAATTTCAACATATTTTATATGAGCTTGCCTTTGGAAGAGGATTAAAGTGGTGGAGGCTCGACTGGAAGAGAATTAGTTTCTCAGTTCCAACACAGAATTTTGTCATTCATACACTTATGTTTATCATATTTTAATAGAAATACTCTTTTCTCGTCCAATTAATTTCTTGAAAATATTTGAATTGTTATTCCATGGGCATGTTTTTTTATGAGTATTGATGGATTATGATATTATATGTGGTATATTTATATATCATCACCATATGATTGCATATCTTGGTTGTTGAGGACAAGTTGCAGGTGTATAGCTTTGAGTCAAGTGCTCAACGGTGGACTTCATCAAACATCTCGACGAGGTAGGCTCTTTATATTGTCTTGTTAGCATGAGTGTTTATATATAATACTTGATATTAGAGTTGATATTTTGCATTCATTTCCATATAGTGTGGTTTACCCCATGCCATAGAGTGATTTTTCTCATAACATGTGTCAATATTGTTTTGCCTCTTCTCCTAATAATCTTGATGAGTCATCTAGATGGGTTATTTCTTCCCTTTTCTTGGATATCCATTATGGGGCCACATATTTATCCAAATATAGGTGGTGATGGTTGGTTATAACATCCTTGGGTCTGGTTTCCTCATCTCTAATCCAAAAAGGTGTTTGGAGTTCTTCTTCTTTATACTTATTGATTTTCTTTTCCCTCATTTCCTCATTCCTTATCGATGATGCAAAGGGAATCAATTGGATATCCCCCACATATGTATTTGGATTGCAATTGTAGGGTGTGGTAAGATGAGGTTATGTAGGTAGAATTCATATATTCTAGCTATTTCCTCCATGTTTAAACCCATATATAGATCCAATAAATCGTTGGGGGTATCAAGGTTGAATTTCACCAATTTATCCAACTGTGCATTCTTATTCTGATGCCACTATTCATTTAGGAAAAATTTGTATGTCCTAGCATGTACTTTGCATTCCAACATTTCTACATACACTTTAGCTATTGTCTTGATGGGAGATTCCATAGTTTCCACATATTCATTCTTATCATGTAGTTCTCTTTTTTCCTTGTTCAGTTGTTGTTGCAGCTTCTAGTTTTCCACCTTCAACTTCTGACTATATTCCACTTTTTTCATTGTCATGATCTAAAAAATTTCCTACATAAGTTGGAGTTGCTTCTCCAACTCTTGAGAAGCCTCTTCTTCCTATTTTCCCTTATTGTCTTCTATAATTATTTTCCATTTGATCAAATCAACCTTGGGCTTATCTAACTCTAATAAGGTTGCAAAGATGATATTATTTGCAATGGTATTTATCATAGATGTCCCTTCAAGTGGTTCTTTTATTGTTGTCTTGTCTTGAGTTTCCTTTCCCTTTTCTTCTTTTGACATTTCTAGACTAGGAGAATCCTTGAACTATTCCACTTGGGATGTAATGGTGACTAGAGTGGTTAGTACTGGGATTTTCTTCATCTGAATTCTAATTTTGTTGTACCATCTACTTTTGGGTTGCACCCATTTTTCACTAGTGATTTTTAAGGGACTGATAATGAGAATCCTTAGAGCAATTAAACAATCATCCACTTCATTGTATTTTTCATATATATTCTACTTCTTCTCCTTCTTTTTCTATTTTTATCTTTTCGGACTTATGATTCTGTTAGGTTATTCCCACTTTTTCCTCTCCTCCTCAATCATTGTTTCTTGTGCATGTTCAAATTCTTTCATATCCATATTTATGAAATATTCCGACAAAATTATGTGATTTAGTTACCTGAGGGAATCCAAAAATATTATTTTTATGAGCCCAAGATGTGCTAAAAACTCTTATTTTCCATTCTATACCTTTAGGATAATTTAACTTAATGACAAGAGGAGGAAGTGAGTGATGTTGAAGTTCTGGTGTACTTGGAATATGTCTAAGATGGTGTAATAGTTTGAAGTAGTAAGAATCTACCACACTCATCCTGCCAAGATCACATGTGATGTATTTGATGATATTATAGGCCACTTCTGGCAATGGATGAGGGAGGATTTCCCTTTTAATTCCATTTTGTTCCTCATTGGGTTTTTTGAGGGGGAGGAAAAATTCCTTCTTGGAATTAATGGATTATTCCCTCTCCTCTTTATCCCAAGGGAATCCCAAGGAAAAAATATATACCTTGTTGATGGACACTTCATTCATTCTCATTATGAGTCCACTTATTGTGGTCACATATTACTATTCTTGTAGATTATGTAAATTATGAGAAAAAAATATCAGTACCTCATCATAATATCCTCTTATTCTTTCAAAGCATCCCATCCAATTACATTTCTAAAAAAATTCTACTATCTCACGATTATCATAAACCCTAGAAGTTTTTGATGGCTATCTCCTTTTGAATCCAACTCCCATTTTTTATGTTGATGAGTTAACTTCTCAAGGATGATGGTCTGAGTATTTGAAGGGAGAAAAATGGGAGAGACAAAGATTGGTTACTAGGTTCCTATAGAGGCACTTATTTAGAAAGTATGACATCTCAGGTTTGTTTTTAGGAAAACATGATGGCTATAAATATTTAAACAAAAATTTCTTGGAAGAAAAGAGATGAAAATGAGGGTTTACTTAACAACTTTAGGTCAATATAGTCCCTCTATAGTCGTTCCTGTGAAAATAGATCTCTACAAGAACTGTGTGAGTCGAGTTTCTAGAGGATGTGATTTTTTTAAAAACTCACAAAAATTATAACATTGAGTGAGTTTGAACATAGGTATACAAATTTTGATAGTATCTGAGAATATTTTAACACATGGAGAGATGGTTATGTGTTCGACTAGACTTTAAGAATCAAGGTTCTACAGCATGAAATTTTTCATCCAAAACACATACAAATTGTTGGCATCCAATGGATAGACCCAGGGTTAAACAATAATTCACCAACAAATCCCAAGATATTGGCCTTTTAGAAATCACCCACAAGCAGGTCAATTCTCACCCGAAGTACCTATGGGGACTACAAGAACAATGCTTCCATAGTCATGGGGGAATATGAAGCATGCATCCTTACTTTTTATTAACATTCATTCATATATCCTATGTGAAAAACCATAACAATACCATAACATCTGACATAATCATCCTACTTAACCATTCATGATATGCGTGAAACCATCAGATACATATCCAAACTTCTCATTAAACATCTATGTTATTTGCACAATGAACATAAATAAAACACATAATAACATCATATACATCAGGACACAAATATTTTATGTGGTTCACTCCAAACTGAGATACGTCCATAGAGATTGGATTCTTATATTATTTATTCATAATATTCATTAGAATCATGCACACCATGATCATACTCATCTCACTAGTGATTGCTCAACAACCAAATTATTCAGAGTTATCCTTCAAATCACTCACTCTCGAATTTTTTTATTTCTTCTTCTACCCAAAACCCATTACATATTTATAGTTTTACAATAGGTCTTTTTTTAGCACTTCTCCTTTGCTGACTTGTCACGTGATCATATCCTACACAATTATGAAAAATTAACCAAAATGTCCTACTCCAATAGGTCCCCAACACTAATATGTGGCTCATCTAGAGCCACATCATGCATGCTTCCGTGTTGTCAAGAACTTATGAAATATTTCTTTTGCAGTCTTGACCTTTTCATTGACTTGTGTTTCTTGTTGCAAAATTTCCTTTTCTAGCTCCGTCGTAATATGTGTCTTTATCTTCTCTTCATTCTCTCGTGTCTCCTTCCTATTGATGCCTCATGCAACTACAATTTCTTCTACTATTCTGAATGATTCCTCCTTCAATGATTCTATCTTTTCTGCGCAATCCTATTGTTGTGCCCTCATTTGGCTTATCTCTGGGTATATTTTTTTGATTTTCTTACATTCTAGTCATCATCTCTGATAGTGGAAATGTTGTCATTACTTCCTTAAGTTTGTTCCCCTTGTCCTGTGCCATTTCTAATTTCTTCCCAAGTTCATATAGTTTGGCATATTTCGTCAGTTGTGTCCCAACTCTCATGATTTCTACATAAATATTTGTGCATTCTGCTTCTAAATTCCTAGTATTTGTTATAGTTGTTATCACTATCTTATGTCTTTTCTCTCTTTGCTCCCTTTCCTTTGGTTGGGTTCTCGGTTTTTGGCACACCTCTAAATTAGAAATATTTGTGCGAAAGATGTGAATGGCTTCACTCATATTCATATTTTTTTCTTCTAAGGAGGCATTTTCTTATACAAATACTTCTATATTTTGAGTGTATACATGTACCACTTGTTTCAATATCTTCTTCCTTTGGGCGAAATCCTCTTTCTCCATCCTAAGTTGATCACATTTTGTTTGTAACGCATCCTTATATGCAACGACCATTGTCAAATCCATTAATGTTGACACTACGTGCACTTTAATTTACTATGACACACTTCTCTACAACCCATAAAAAACTTCTATATGCTTATTAAGTGGGTTGGTTGTCATTGATGTCAACCCTTGAAGCAATTCTAGTAGAAAATTCTGGTAGCCCCAACAGTATCGTTAAGCGAATCAATATTGTTTGAGGTTTAAATGTATTAATATCATTGTATTTTGATGTAATACTATTCTATATGTATATTACATGCCATGCCATTTCCGATGATATGTGGAACACCACATAACTCCTCACGGTTAGAGAGTTATGTCCTTGTGAAGTTAGAGAACCCTCATGAGTTATCTAGAAGCACCTAGAAGGTCAAAGAAGTCAATTTATTATAGAATATCCTTGATCCAGATATTATGAGCAGGACAAAATGACTACAGATTATTAACAGATTCTTAACAAAAAATAACAGAGATACAGTAAAACTGGTTTTCTGTTCAATAAGGAAATAAGCTGAAACTGTAAAATGCAGCGGAAACAAGCTTGCTGGAATGGTGGCGGCTTATCTCTGAGAAGAGATGTGATGACTGTGCTCATTTGCAAGAATATGATTACAATGAGGCTTTGAAGGCCTTTTTAAATTAAACAATAATTTCCAAAACCCTAGATATCCAAAAACCTAACCCTAGGAGATGAAGCGCCAAAAGTCATGTGGGCCTCATTTGGGTAAGTTAGTACATCAACTTCCCCGGGTCATAACTTTTGCATACAATCTCCATTTTAGGCGTATGATAGCCCGTTGGAAAGTTATCATTGAGGAGATTAATTTTGGAGGATAAATAATTACTTTGGAGATCATTGAGAATCTCTATCCCAAAAAACCTTCATTTAGGCACTCAAAATGGCCCCTTAAGTTAAAACTGCTAAAAATAGTAAATTGCCAAAATTGTTAGAAAATTGTTTTGAGCCAGTTGAAAAAGGTGGGTGACCAATGATATCCACCTGGATCAATAATCCATCCTTATGAATAAATTGTATCCATTGCATTGAGTTCCCCCATCAGATGAGAAAATTTCTACTGAATTTGGCCCCGGGTGAGCCACTTGCCTTGGTGCAGGAGCTGCCCTGCTTTGACGACTCGATAAAGTTGGATCCTTTGTTGTCAAGTTCCCTTGATCTGTGTATCCAAAATATAATCATTGGATTCATGTTGTATGTATTTAGGGTTGAGCTCTATTTGTGTCAGTTTCTCTGCTACGTCCGAGGTGTCCAATAATGGTGGGAAATAAGGGCGAAGGAGATCCACATTAAACACTGGGTACAGGCCAAGGAAAGGAGGAATGTTGAGCTCAAAAGAATTATCCCCCACGGCCTTGGTGATGGTGTACAACCCATAATGGAGTGGGCAAATATTCCTATGCGGTCCTGTTTGGCATTTTTTCTACAAGTGCAACCAAACTTTGTCTCCCACCTGAAACTTATGTGGCACCCGATGTTGATCATGATTCCACTTGTACTTGTCATTGGACTTTTGTAGGATATCCTAAACCTATTGGTGGATGTGATGTATCCGCTCAATGAACCGGTTGTCTTTGTCAACTTCAGTTGGAGCAGGAGATGAGTCGGTCGAGGTGATCGCAAGGGGAAGTGCAACATCTATGGGACTTAATGGTTGGAATCCCAACCCCACCTAAAAGGGGTTGTGGCCAATTGAGATATGTAGGGCTTGGTTTTAGCTATGTTGGACATAGGGAAGGCTCTCATCCCATGTGCGAGGGTTCTTTGAATTATACATGCGGATGATATGCACAATCATTCGATTGACGACCTCGATTTGGCCATCTATCTGGGGGTGGAAGGCTAGGGATTTGGTGAGATTGGTGTCCAGTATTGACCAGAGGATTGACCAGAATGTGATAAGAAATTGACTGTACTGATCTGAGACAATGGTTTGTGAGATTCCAAAATGTATCGAGACTCTTTCAAAGAAGAGCTTGGCAGTGGCCTCTGCTGTGATGTTCTTCTTGAAGGCAACCAGAATCACTATCTTAGAAAAGCAATCAGCAACCACGAAAACACAGTCATTTTCCCACTTGGTGGATGGGAGGCATGAAATGTAGTCCATTTAGATTGATTACCATGGCCTGTCAGGAGTAGGAAGAGGGGCGTACAAGCCCTATTTCTTAGTGGTCATTTTGGCAATAGCGCAGGCAGTGCAGGACCTGCTATACTTGCTGACCTCTTGTTGAAGTTTCATCCAATAGAAATGTTTCTGTAGAATCACCACTGTATTTTTGATGCTGAAGTGTATTTCCACCCAACTATAGTGGGATTCCCATATCATCTTCTCTCGCTCGCTTGATGGAACACAAATATGGCCTAGACGACACAACAACCCATCCTGAAGATGAAAATTATCAACAACTGCATTTGCACCCAACATTTGGTAGGTGGTGGTGAAGTATGGGTCTGTCTCATAAAGTTGGGGCCATCTAGAGGTCTAATGGATGCAAGAGTCTAGCACCATGGTGAGTGTTAGGACTGGCGGTCCGCTGAGGCAATCAATGACGTAATTAGTGCTTCATGTTTTATAATTGATGTTGAGGTGGAATTGTTGCAAGTATGTGGACCTCTTTTTTTGGCGATCATTCTGCAAGTTTCCTTGTGTCTGCATGAAATACAGTGGCTTATGATCATTTTGGATGACTATCTCCTTCCCAAGAATGTAATGTCTTCACTAGCGGCATGCTTGCACAATGGATTACATTTCTTTGTCATAAGTAGGGTACTTACAGACAACATTTGATAGTGTCTCACTATGATAGGCCACAGGGTGGACGTGCTGAGGAAGATGATAAAAATGAAGCTCTTAAGGAATTTTTACAATACAGAGGAATGCAAAAATACCTAGACATCCAAAAACCTAACCCTAGGATATGAAGCGCCAAAAATCATGTGGGCCTCGTTTGGGTAAGTTAGTACATCAACTTTCTGGGGTCGTAACATTTGCATACGATCTTCATTTTAGGCGTATGATAGCCCATTGGAAAGGTATCATCATGCATATTCATTTTTGGGGATAAATCATTCCTTCAGCTATCATTGGGTAGCTCGATCCTGAAAAACCTTCATTTAGGCCCTCAAAATGGCCCCGGAAGTTAAATTTGCTGAAAATAGTAAATTGCCAAAATTGTCAGAAAATTGTTTTGAGCCAATTGGAAAAGGTGGGTGGCCACCGATATCCACCTGGATCAATCCTAGAAGAGTTTTATTATTCAAATTTAGTTGTAACTAGGAGTTAATCATGAGTTAAGTTGTTTCAAAAAGAAAATAATAAAAAATAAATGAGTTGCAACTAAAAGTGGTGAGTTTAATATTTGTGGACAAAGTGGTTATAAGTGGACAAGTGGTTAGAAGTGGGTTATCCTTAATATTGTAAAAATAAAATATAACATTTATGTGTTAAACAAGATTTAAAAATTATCATGATACTTATAATAATTCATGATACAAAAATAAGAATAAACAAACTTACATTGCCTCTCTCAATATCTTCAACGATAGATGCACATAAATCTGTAAAACTTTGTTACATGTTATAATTGCTCAATTTGAAACAATATCTAATATTCATATAAGTCATGGATTGATTTACGAGTCCATAAACAATATATGGGTCTGGCACCAAAAATATATCTAGTAACAAGCCAACTGCCTGATAATTTCCTCGGACATGTTCAAACTTAGCATAATACAAATATATATGTTCTTCATTCTTGCCTTATTTGTCTTTAAAAAACCGAGAATATCCCATTATGTTTTCACCTTAGAAAAATTTTCACTCTTTCACATTCTTCATTGCTCTTGAGAGCTTAGGTGTTGGAAATTGAAGAAGTTTGCTATCAATTTGTTTCCTAACATTCATGGAGGCCCCAGTTTCAATTTTTCCTTTCATTATTTCAGGTGTTGATCCTGATACATTCATACATATTTTCTTTCTTGTCATTTTTCCTATATGAAAAATTAAAAGAATAAATTGTGTCTTTATAATAATGAAGGGATTTTTTCTACATTATAATAAAAAATAAAAAAATAAAAAAATATTCTATAAGATTTGAATTTAAAAGCACATTTACTTGGCCCACTGGAATACTAGGGGTGATGCCCAACATCATCCACTCCACGCAAGAATAATTATTAGATTACGAGGGATCTAGAGGTGATGGCAAGGATCACACCCATCCTTTGTAGTCCAAGAATTGGGTTCATGGGACCAAGTCTTGTCCTATAGGTATTTTGGGGTGACGCCCAACATCACCCCCCCGACCCTCCCAGCCCGCACACCGGCCAACATGTGGTTCCAAGCATCACCCCTAGCCCTCGTAGGCCAAGACATGTCTTACTTGTGCTACATATTAAAGGTTTATCCTTCTTAACCCTTTGATATTTTACATCAATATGTTCCCTTAGGATGAATATCTCATCTACCGAATCCCATACCTATCTAGTTCTAAATACCAAATGAAAATAAATATCCACAACTTTGAATGCATTACTTCCTTCACAATTTTTTTTTTAAACATTTTCCTCATCAATTGGGAATCCTATTTCCATACAACATTTCTTCTAAAAATTCACATGGACATTTGATCTACCCCCACCACATATTTCAAAAAAGTCATTATGGATAAATCTCACCATTTAAATGAAAGTCATGGACATCCTATACTGATTATTTATTATATGATCATAGGCTAGTAACTTTGCTTCTACACATGTTAAACAAATATAAATTATACATTTTTTCTGTCTAAAAAAGAGGGTTATTGGGATACTCTTTCATCAATTCTCTTCTAGACTATGTAGAATTATTTCCTCCAATCATGTAATATTTATAGCCAAAAAAGTTTGAACTATCAAATTCATCCCTATTAAGAACTTCCATTGGGTCAATAATAACTAGGTACTCAACCATGTGTGCATATGGATCATACCAAATCAATGCTTTCAAGTTGTGAATATGTAAGTGACGCGGTTTTCTAATTGGATATATTTCTTTGCCCCTCTATGGGATTACAAAGTTGCTTCACATTCAACTGAAATGTATGACCATCATCAACTAATTTTGTCTTCCTCAATCAATTTCGAATTTTGTTTTGTGTTGTTTTCGTAATACCATCCACTAGATCCACAATTGGTGTTATTATTTTTCTGCTACTTTTAGGAATTTCATTACAATATTCAAAGCTAACCATGACTTATTTATCCTCCACAACATTTAATTTCATCTAAATCAAGTATCTCTCCATAATCAATAGGAATGGAATCATCCTTGGGCATCACTCTGTTGCATTTATCTTCTTTATTATTCTTGTGAGAATGAGTGATAACTTCATTGATACTAATCGTATTAACATATTCATTTGGAGTTTACACGTCTTCAAATGCAACCCTTCTAAGATTTCTAGAATAAGGACTTTTCTTTCTTCTTTCCTATTCTTGTGTGTCTAATCTTGCAGCTTCTACTTTTGTTACTCATTGTTTCTTTTCCCTTTCTTATTGTGCCTTATCGATATGAAAAGCATTGATGAATTCCATGATATTTTTCTCTATAGAGTAAATCCACACTAACATATGTGAAAGTAGCATCACAAAATACTTTAAAAACAAAATATAAAAATTATGTGTTAAATAATATTTAAAAAATATCATGATACTTATAATAATACATGATACAAAAAAAAAAAAAAAACTTACATTGCCTCTCTCAATGTCTTCAATGATAGATGCATATAATTCTATAAAACAAAATTCCCTATTATAATTGCTCAATTTAAAACAATAACTAATCTTTATATAAGTCATGGATTCTTTCATGAGTGAATAAGAAATATATGTGTTTGGCACAAAATATATATCACGTAATGATACAAGTTCCTGATAATTTCCTTGCACATGTTCAAAATCAACACAATACAAATATATATGTTCCACATTGTTTCCTT
>SNQJ01S0242334.1:0-13408 GCA_010110895.2 Picea sitchensis
AGCATCCATGAAGACTATGGTTATGGATATAGTAGTGGCAGACATACCACCTAAATTCGGATGTCTGTTATCAAGATCGTGGATGAAGAGGCTAGGTGGCACTCTTCAAATGGATCTCTCCTATGCTACTATCCTTGTTTTTGGAGGGGTGAACAAAAGGTTATATAGGGAATCACAGTTGGCATATGTAATCAGTGAAGAACAAAATCCATCCAATCATCCTATCCATTCTGTCGACACAGGTATGTGATCTTGTATTTTGCAAATTGATGATTCATTACCAGATGCATTGCTGCTCAGAAAGCCCACAGTTCATCCCATAGAAACAACAGAGGATGACCTTTGGACCATGTTCTTTGACGGTGCTTGTACCAAAGAATCAGTAGGAGCAGGAGTGGTATTGATTTCTCCCTCTAAGAAAACTTCTCATTTGTCCTTTAAAATTGATTTTAAAGTGACTAATAATATTGCTGAGTATGAGGCACTACTTTTGGGGCTAAATGCAGCCAAAGAGATGGACATTAAAAGATTTTAGGTATTTGGAGATGCAGATTTGATCATTCAGCAAGTGAATACGTCCTTTCAAGGAAAACATGTTAGGCTAAAAGCATACAGAGATGAAGTTTTGAGGATGATTCACGATTTTGCAGATTTTAAAATTTCATATGTACCTAGAGCAATGAATGAATTGGCCGATTCATTAGCTGTGTCAACTTGTGATTTCATACCCCCTCTGCCTCATAAATTGAATTATGAAATTCAAGTTAAATATAGGCCATCCTGATTATGTATTTCTATGGGACATTAGGGCATAGAAAGCTTCTCTGAGTCGCGAACTAGGGTTTTGCAGTCGCCCGATGCCGTGCGGTTTCCTTCCATAGCCCCGTTGGGGCTCATGTCTCACAAGGAGGGAGGGCCAACGAGTGCCTCCTACAACCAAGATATGACGAATGGGAATGTAGTAGAGGGAATAAAGCGGCCAGCCTTTGAGCTGCCATCCGAACTGCGTTCAAAACTGATGGAGGAAGGCACATTCAAGGATCGTGAAATGGACATTGACCCAGCAAAAAAGGCCAGCCCTTCTTCTGCGTCAACTCCTTGGTTGCCAGGTAAGTGCATTCCACAAGCACCACAAGCTCCAAAGTATGTTATTAGCTCACCACGTATAGAAGAGCAAAAACAGTACATGAGGGATTATGCCCTGGTTGGAAAATTTTTGGGGCTCTGGCCTGCTGAGCGAGATATGATCAAGTGGATACAATATTGGTGGATACCAAAAGGTCATTATGAGTTGCAACCGGGATCCAAGGGGATTTTTACAATTATATTCCATAACCTTGAGGATCGCAACCGCATCTTTGATGGGGGGCCATATTTCTTCAACTCAGCGGGTCTCTTCCTGTGGTTCTGGACTGAGAAGTTTAGCCCAGAGAAGGAAGACTTTGCTCATGCACCTGTATGGATCCGACTATACTTTCTTCCACAGGATTTTTGTCTAGAAGAGGTCCTGGACGGCATAGGCAACACCATCGACATCTATGTCAAATCTTCTGAAGCAACTAAGCAGATGCACTATACCTCTTATGCGCGAATATGTGTATACTTGAACATTGCTAAGCCACTCCCAGGAACCATCGTACTGGAATATCAAGATGAAGACTGGACTCAAACCATTGACTATGAACACATTCTATTTCGATGCAGGAAATTCCATGAACACGATCATCTTTTCAGGGAATGCCCCCTCAACGCGGTCCAGAAAGACGGGAACTCTGAAATTGGTAACGACAAAGAGGGCAAAGATAAGGACGACTTTGTACAGCCAGCAGGGAAAAGGCGACAAGGAGGAAGAAGACAACCTGCCCAAGTAAGTAAATATCCTTCTACCAGCAATAATTTTGCCATATTGCAAGATCAACCGGAAAATAACACCACCACCTCGATCCCAAGCGCACCACCTTCGAACTTGGGTCTTCAAGACCCAAGCCCAGGAACTAAAACACCCCAGCAGGGCCAGGATGTCGATCCCCTGCACCTAAATGGGGCTCAAAACACACAATATCTACAGGAGACAGAGGATTGAGATGCAAAGATGGAGCTGGAAGAGAACGACCTAGCCAGAGTGGACCTGGAGCACCTTGAGCATGCTTACAGACAGCAGAAACTCTACACCATACCTAGAGACCAACTAAGAAAGGTACACAAGGTATTTCTCAACTCCTCAGCCGGATCTTCAGCCTGAGCCAGCAAGGCCTTAGGAATACAGAGAACTCAGTCAAAAAACCCAAGTAAATCTCAGAAAGATGAGAAAAAAAGGGGGCAAAAATCCACAAACAAGCTCATACAGGAAATAGGCAACTACATGGTGAACTTGGGACAAATCCACTTGATCTCGGATAGGTTCCCCCCACTCCCTACCCCCCCGTCATTATGAAGATCATCTCTTGTAATATCAGAGACCTCAATGGACGTAGCAAGCAGAAAGTGCTACGGGATATGATCATGACAGAAAAACCAGACATAGTAATGTTGTAGGAAACAAAATGCTCGTCAGAAGACATTGATAGGCTCCTTCCCTTTTGCTGGAGGAAAGGGAGCGCGGCCTCAATTGACGCCTTGGGTACCGCCGGGGGACTGGCCGTGCTTTGGAACACCAATGAGGTGATACTGGAAATATTTTTTACCACCAAATGCTCCATCACAGCGGACTACAGGTGCATAGGCTCAAACAAGCCTGGACACCTGACTAATGTATATGGTCCAGCCAGCCCAAGGGACAAGAAAGCCTTCCTCAAAATCCTACATTATACATCTACTCTAACACAGTATAACAAATGGACCATCGGGGGATATTTCAACATCATTCGCGGTCTAGAGGAGAAAAAAGGGGGATCAAGACGACTGGAAAGAGATTCTGGTGATTTCAACAACCTCATTGACGACCTTCACCTCATTGATCTGGATGCCATCAATGGAACCTACACATGGACAAACAGAAGGACCAGGATACACCAAATTGCATGCAAGTTAGACCGCTTTCTCATCTCTGATTCCCTTATGATGGAGGGTACAACAATGGAAGCTACTATTCTGAACCTCTCTGGCTCAGACCATTGGCCCATACAGCTATGGATGGACGTCCCGACCACACCTGGTAAGAAACCTTTTAGGTTTGAACAGTTTTGGCTTGATCATCCAGACTTCTAGGAGAACATCCATAACTGGTGGAGGGAGGCAGAGGTCCAGTGCGGATCCAAAATGTTCAGATTCCAGCAAAGATTAAAGAACCTCAAACACACTCTCAAGATCTGGAACAAGAATACCTTTGGCAATATATTTGATTCCCAAAAGAAGTTGATGGAACAAATGAGCGAGATCCAACATCAAATCAGACTGCATGGGTTAACTAATGAGCTAAAAACCCAGGAAATAGAAATAAACCAACAGATCGAGGCTAGGAAAAAATAAGAGGAAATCTTATGGAAGCAGAAATTGCGCGTCCAATGGCTCAAGGAAGGAGAATGTAATACTAAATTTTTTCACAGAACTGTCATCCAGAGGCGGAACTCCAATAAGATTACGCATCTTATCTTGGATGAGGGAGAATCCATTCACTCCCATGAGGACATGGAGACAACCTTGATAGACTACTTTCAAAATATCATCACAGAACCCCTCCCAGACAGGCATGAGGCCATCTATAAAATTACAAGGAACGTTCCCTCCCTGGTCACTCAGGAACAGAACTCAGCATTGCTCCGACCTATCACAATTGAGGAAGTGGACGAGGTGCTTTAGAACACACCCAAAAGCAAGGCTCTGGGCCTTGATGGCTTCACCAGCAGTTTCTTCCATCATTGCTAGCCAATGATCAGAATAGAGGTCTGGGAAATTCTGGAAGACTCCTGGGCCACTGGTCAATTCCTCCAAGCCCTCAATGCTACTTTCCTCACCCTAGTTCCCAAAGAAGGGAATGCACATCATCCTAAGTAGTTCAGACCTATATCCTTGTGCAATGTCATCTACAATCTTCTCACAAAAGTAATAGCTCGAAGACTCAAGCCTATCTTGCCATCAATCATATCCCCAGAACAATCAAGATATGTGGAGGGCAGATAGATCTTGGACAGCGTCATCTTGGCTCATGAAGTAATCCACTCTCTGCAAAAGACCAAAACTCCAGGTATGCTCCTTAAATTAGACCTCTCTAAAGCCTTTGATAAGATAAGCTGGGAATTTATGTGAGAAATGCTCTTAGCTTTTGACTTTGATCAGGGCTGGGTGAGCTGGATTATGAATCTTACCTCCACGGCCTTCTTCTCACTGCTCATCAATGGTGTCCCCTCCCGACCTTTCTCCCCCTTAAGAGGAATTAGACAGGGGGACCCTCTTTCCCCCTTCCTCTTCATCATTTTGGCCGAAGGTCTCAGCCGCTCGATACATGCCGCAGTTGAAATTAACCTTTTGACCGGTCTACCCCTGCACGGTATCTCTCCCCCTATCTCGCAAAGCTAGTTCATGGACGATACTCTCCTGATGGGTAGCCCGATGGTCCGAGAGGCCAACTCTATCCTGGAGATTCTACGTTCCTTCTCAGAAGCCTCGGGCCTGGACTGCAATAAGGAAAAATCCCAAATCTTCTTCTTCAACACGCCCTCCTGTACAACATCATATCTCTGAGATCTTAGGTTTTACCCAAATCTCCCTTCCATCCAAATATCTGGGAATCCCCCTTATTGATAATGCCCCTCAGAACTCCTCCTGGGAGCAACTACTAGCTTCCTTTACCAAAAGGCTTTCTTCCTAGACCTGTAGAGTCTTAAACCTCCCTAGTTGTATTACTCTTCTCCGGGTTGTTCTCCAGGCCCTCCCGATTTATCTTTTCTCAGCATTGGCTGCTCCCAGATTCGTCCTTTAAACCATCAAAAATATACAAAGAAACTTCATTTGGCATGGTATCAACACGGGGAAGAAGATGGTGCTGGTCAACTGGGATAAACTCTATTGCCCAAAGGAACAAGGGAGCCTGGGTCTAAGGGACCCCTTCATCATGAATAAGGTCCTCAGTGCTAAAAACTGGTGGCACTGGTTAAAACATCCCAAGGACCTCTGGGCCAAAATTTGGAGGAAGAAATATACCCCAAATGTAGCTGAGAGGAACCTAATTAGATGGAATGGGGACAACCCGGGCTCCCTAATTTGGACTACGGCCAAGCAGAATAGACAGTTGGTTACTCGTCATGCCTTCTGGGAGATTAGGAATGGGGAGACAACGCTTTTCTGGCGAGACTCTTGGCAGCAATGGTTAATCCTAGAAACTGAGGACTGGGCCTGAGACATCTTCCCCCAGGCTATTTGAGCAGGCCTAACAACAGTCGCTGACTACTGGCAGGACACTACCTAGGAGGACACCTGGCGATGTTGGCATTTGGACAAGGAACGTTTCAATATGGGGGCACACGTGGACTTGGAACCGTGGCAAAAGGACATGGACAAAAGGAAAATACCCAGAATTGAGGGGGATGATATCCTCAGGTGGGGATACCGACCGCAGGGCACCTTCAGTATGCAGGAAGCCTACCTGGTTAAGACCATAACAGACCCCATCCCGAATACGACCGCCTGGAACAAATTATGGCATCTTAAACACTGGCCAAAAGTCACCCTCTTCCTCTGGCTCATTCTCCACTCAAGCATTCTGACTTGGGATAATCTAACAAAACGCGGTTTTGTGGGGCCTTCAATTTGCATTCTATGTGGAGAAGCAGAGGAAACTATGAACCATCTCCTCAATACTTGTCCCTATACTGCCCAAGTCTGGGACCAAGCGGTTCTTATCATGCACACATCAGACCATAATAGGTACAGTATCCAGGAGACTTTAACGAACTGGAGGGATGGGGATTTCCAATCCCCCCTTTTAAACCGCATTTGGCAACTCAGTCCAGGCTTTATCCTGTGGCAGACCTGGAAGGAAAGGAACAAAATAATTTTCAAAGGCCACTCGCTCCCGTGGCAACAATGCTGGCATTCTTTCCATAGTAATATCTTGGAAACGATCAACATCCAGCGATGGTCTGAGACAGATCTGAATGGCTCGCCCTCTGAACACCCCATCCTTCAACAATGGGCACTGCTTCCCTCTCTCCCGGCCCCCATAACCTACTCACCTATGCTCCGAAGTCCCTCCTTCTAGTCTCCTCCCCCGGAGGACTACATCAAGCTTAACTTTGACGGAGCCTAAAAGGGAAACCCTGGAGCTGCAGGCTATGGGGTTGTCTTTCGTGACCATCTTGGGCACATCCTGATCATAACTGCAGGCTCCCTCAGGCACTCAACGAAAAACACAGCAGAACTCTGGGGTCTTCTTAAATGACTGTGCCTAGCCCACAAAAACGGCTTCACTAAGCTTATTATCTAGGGGGACTCACAAATCATCATCAACCTCTTGCGCAGAATGCTAAATGGAGTGCATCCGGACAGACTGACACCTAGCTGGAGGCTCTCCCATGGGCTACAGATTCTCTTAGATTTATTGCAACTGAATCAAGCTATAGTCCCATCCCACATCAGAAGGAAGGTGAATCAAGTGGCGGATGATCTAGCCAATTTAGGCACTACTTGGAGTGGACCAAAACTTCTATGCAACTCAAACAGGGACCCTGATCACCCGGTCCTCCAACGTTGCATTCGCAAGGTTGATTCGGTAGACCATCCCCCAGATGGGATGATATTGGATTACACATGGAAAACGAAGGAGGTCGGCACTAGACCACCAGGCACGAGGCCATGTGACGGGCCCGTGCCGACTGCCTTCACCCCCCTCCAGCATTAAAAATCCCCCCCAGTGACGTAAATGTTCATGTACATGCCCTCCCTCTACCTTGATTTCCATAGCATGGCTCTGTTGCAGATGCACCGTTCCTGTCTCTGGTTGAGGGGCAAAGAGCGTCTCCCTTTTCATTCTTGGGCTGATATGATCCGCTTCCATTAGCTCTTGGCTAGCCTCCTCCGTCTCCACGCCCTCCACTTCAGGCTGTCGCACCTTACTTCCTCAAACGGTCTAATTCCCCGCCCGAGAGGGAGGCCGAGGAGGGGATCCCCTTGGAGGCCTCGCAGGACCTCACTCTCACCTCCTGGTTCACCTTCCACCTTCTCTTCACCTCCCACATAGCTCGAACCTCCCCCTCCACCCTCCCCGATGGTCTCGCAGCCACACTCTTTGGAAATTGTCCCTTGGATGACGAATGCTCCCCCGCGTCTTTGTACTACCTCCACCATGCCTGTACCTATCCTGACGCCAATCGCTGATCTCCCTCGAAGCTCTATAGGAGGACCCCCTCCCCCCCACAGGCCAGGGAATTTTGATCACCAACCTTCCGACTTCGGCACTGGCATGCAGCTCCGAGATAGTTTAGACATTATCTATGGCCTGGTGTTTGAACTATGCCAGGGGGTGGAGGACCTCCACTTTCGGTTGCACTCCACGAATGATAAGGTTGTGACCCTCCTTCAACTCCTTGCCTCCATGAGCGAGGCCTTTCCCTCTCACCCAGATGGAACGACCTCAGAGGAGATGCCTCGCACAGCAACTAGGGAAGGTGACGCCAAGGAACAGAGCACAGAGAAGCATGGGCTGGAGCACACCAATTGCACGATAGCGAAGGCAGATTCGGCAACTCAACAGAAGCAGGAGGAGATGACAGAAGATGAGGGCATGGCGGACAAATTGAAAGACGAGATGATATGGGATACGGGGCCAACCTACATAGAGGAGGAACCTTGGCCGGGGGACCTCTCTGCCACGGGCCCGTGATACTTGCCAGGTGTTTAAGTATGTTTTTATGTGCAAACTCTGTTAGTATCAGTTAGTATTAATGGAAGAACAGTTCTTCCAAATTTTTATTTTTTTTTTTAGTTTCAGAACTTCTTTGCGTATTTCCTAAGCTGACTGGACTGGTTTCCCCTCTGTTGGGGATGTCTAGTGAAGCCAGTTTGACTATGGATGTAATGTGGCACACCAACCTGATTTTGGCAGGACCTTAATATAAAATACTTCTTACTTAAAAAAAAAAAATATAGGCCATCCCTCCCTGATAATGTAAAATTTTGGAAGGTTTTTGAAGACGATGCTGAACTCACTAGATTTCTTGCAATGATAGATGATTTTTCATATTTGCAAATCAATCAGGAGAATGAACATGAAAATGAAATTGAGAAGCCAAATTTCAAAAGAAAAATCACAGCACATGAAATAGTCCAGCTGTCTACCAACATAATTCCTAAAGGTTTTGTCCCTTTGGAAAGGCTTTTCAATAATAATGATGTGGCTATCAAATTGGAAAATGGGGAAAAAGATTCAGAAGTTTTGCAGTATAATGTAGCTAGTGAACAAGATCCTAAATATGTCAACTTAGCTTCACATTTGACGGAAAAACAAAAGGCTGATTATGGAGAATTGCTGAAGGAGTTTGCTGACATTTTCGCTTGGAAATATGATGACTTGAAGACTTTTGAAATAGAGGTAATTCAACATAATATTCCCTTGAATAAAGACACCAAACCATTTAGGCAGAACCTTAGATCCTTTAATCCTTTGTTGCTGCCTACAATAGAAAGGGAAATCAAAAAACTATTGGACGCTCGCATCATTATACCTCTCAAATATTCAGAATGGATTGTGAATCTCGTACCGATAAGGAATAATAATGGAGAGATCAGACTTTGCGTCAACTTCATAAATTTGAATAAGTGCTCTAGGAGGGACAACTACTCTTTGCCCAAAATGGAACATATTTTGCAAAAGGTGTCCGGATCAAAGGTAATGTCTTTCATTGATGGGTTTTCTGGATACAACCAGATTGTTGTCCATCCGGACGATAAAGAAAAGACTACTTTTACTACTCCATGGGGTATGTTTATGTACGAGAATATGCCCTTTGGATTGATGAATGCAGGAGCGACATTCCAAAGGGCGATGGACATTTCTTTTGTTGGAGAGAAAGATAAATTTGTCCTGATATATCTGGATGATATCACTGTTTTCTCGAGCAGCCATGAACTTCATTTGCAGCACTTAAAATAAACATTTCTAAAATGTCAAAGGTATGGCATTTCTCTCAATCCAAAAAAATCAAATTTTGCACTTAAGGAAGGGAAACTACTTGGACATATTGTTTCAGCTGATGGGGTGAAAATTGACCCAAAAAGGGTAGAAGCAATTAAAAATCTATCTCTTCCTAGATCAAAGAAGGACATTCAGTCTTTCCTTGGGACTATAAACTTTATCAGAAGGTTTATAGTAAACTTTGCAGAACTAACAAAACATATTACTTCTATGTTAAGAAAAGACTCCAAGGTAAAGTGGACTAAAGAAGCCAAACACTCATTCAATGCTATCAGGGAAGCCATCACAACAACCCCTATTTTGATCAGCCTCGATTTCTCCAAGGTATTTTACATTTTTTCATTTGCTTCAAGAGACACAATTGCAACAGTACTCTTGCAGAAAAATGTTGATGATCAGGAGCAGCCGGTTGCCTTCTTCAGTAAGGTCTTGAGAGACACAGAGGTAAAGTATAAATTGTTGGAGAAACAAGCATATGCACTTATCAAGTCATTGAAATCTTTCAGAGTTTACATCCTTCAGGCCAAGGTAATAGATTTTAAACCCTTCAGTTCAGTTAAAGATGTGCTTATACAACCCAACATAGATTGAAAAAGTAGTAATTCGATAGCAAAGTTTATTGAATTTGATGTTGAAATTAAACCAGCAAAACTTGTGAAGGGTCAGGGCCTTGCCAAACTTCTGGCAGAAGAAAATTGTAGGCTACTCGAAATAAATTTGGTAAGTATTAATGCAGATAATGTTCAGTCTTTAGAGGATAAAGAAGGTGAGGAAATGCACGTCTCATCTCACCTAGCTGATTGCAAATGGTACAGTCACATTTTTCATTTTCTGCAAACTTTATCAGTCCCTTCATATTTGACAAAAACACAAGGAAGGGCTTTAAAGCTCAAAGCCATAAATTTCTGCATAAATGGCAACTTATTGTTCTGGAAAAATCCAATAGGTTTATTGTTGAGGTGCATAAACCAAGAAGAAGCAGCTAAGGTCATGATTGAATTCCATAATATTGAATGCGGAGGACATCACTATTGGAAAACCACTGCACATCAAATCTTAAGATCTGGTTATTACTAGCCATCCTTATTTTCATATGTGTGTGAGTTTGTGAGAACATGTGACAAGTGCCAAAGATTTGAAGGCAAACAACAACTAAAGTCTCTTCCCCTCAAACCTATAGTGGTCATAGGTCCTTTCCAGCAATGGGGCCTAGATTTCATAGGTGAGATTCACCCGCCTTCTAGTAGTCAGCACAGGTGGATCCTTGTTGCCACTGATTATTTTACAAAGTGGATTGAGGCTATTCCCACCTGGAATGCCAATCATACTTTCATCATAAATTTTCTGCAAGAAAACATATTTGCCAGATTTGGCTACCCTAAGAGAATAGTCATTGATAATGCTATTGCATTCAAAGATAAGCACTAGGTGAAATTATGTGAAGAGATGGGAATTCAGCTAGTACATTCCACTGCTTACTATCCGCAAGGAAATGGCTTAGCTGAGTCATCAAACAAGAGTTTAGTTAGAATTATAAAGAAACTGCTTGAACAATATACCAGAGGCTGGGATTCCAAGATGAAATTTTCTTTGTGGGCTGACAGGGTTACATGTAAAAAATCAATTGGTACATCTCCTTTCAAGTTGGTCTATGGTACTGAAGCCATATTTCATGTTCAACTTGCGCTGCCGGTTGCAAAATATTTACAAGAAACTGATTCTGAACCATGTGATTTGACTCGGAGAATTCATAATTTGGTAGAGTTACAACAAGATAGAGAGTAGCTTTTGGAAAGAACAGAATTACACAAAGAAAAAATCAAGGAGATATTCGACAAGAAAGTCAAATCAAACGTCTTCAAAACAGGGGAATTAGTCTTAAAGTGGGATGAAACAAGGCAAGAGAAGGGGAAACACAGCAAATTTGATGCTCTCTAGACAAGTCCTTTTGTCATAACAACAGTTCAACAGAACAATACCTTTGTTCTCCAAAATCTTGCAGGCGAGGAAGTAGCAAGTGGCCCTTTCAACGGGCTCTTTCTAAAGACCTATTTTTCATAAGGATTTTTCTTAAAAGCCCTGTTCTACTTGTACGTATTCTTTTTCAGTTCTGTTTTCTTTGTTTCTATCACTTGAATAACTCCATGACCAATGGTACTAGCAAAACTATTTTTCAGATTTCTTTTTTAAATTGTAATAAAGGCTACTGAGTCTAGCTAGGTTCTTGGTAACCTCACAGGGAGATGTCCATCCCAATTGGAGCCAAATGTTAGCTCCCAAAATGAATCAGTCACTATGGTTGCATTTTGTGGTTGATAACATGGTTATTGGTAGTTTTCTCCAAATTTGTTTTGAGTTCTTCTAGTAGAAAAACTTAGGTTTTAATTTATGTCTTAGAAATAAGACGATCCATAAAGGTATTCTCTTTAAAAATTTCATGAAAAACTTTCAACAGCTAACGCGTGTTTTAAAGATTATGATTAGCTGGTGAAAGCGACGATTTTCAATAGCTAAGGAGCATTTCTCACGGGCCGTTAGCTGGTGAAAGAGACAATTTTCAACAGCCAAGGAGCACTTCCCACGGGCCGTTAGCTGGTGAAAGTGGGGATCACGTGTGTTTTCTCCACGTTTTAAAAAAATCAAAAGATGACATGCTCAACACACGTCATGTAATCATTATGATGCGCTAGTGAAAGTGGATAATGATGGAGATTCGGGTTTGCATGTCTAAATTGGATTGCAAAGCGGATCTTGTTCATAAATGCATGCTTCATGATCATGGCGTTGGAAATGGCGAATTCAAATCCATCATCACAGGTGAAGGAGAGATACTACTTGGATGGTTACATCAAATCAATGCATCATTTCTCTAGCATGCATCATCCACAAGCATATGATAATTTTTCAAATTTGAAAGACAACACCGAGTGTTTTCACCAGAGCAAAACCTCGGCTCAAACAACAGATTACATTGTTTTTTGTGAAAAATCATTTCGGGTTCGAATTGCAGATGGAAAGTAGACGCAGTGGTTCTTTGTTAAGAAAATAATTGGACAGTCTGTCCTTTCTACAGGTGCATCCAGAGGTGCAAAAATACTTCTCAGATGCAGGCTGCATGGGATATGTCGAGAAGCTACAGAACGACTATCACCAATCAACAACAGAGGCATTTGCTAAAACATACGATGGAAATAAAGCCTGTGTTGGGTCTTTAGAAATCATCATGGATGAAGATGCCATCACTGCAATGACCAGTTTACCTAGATCAGGCCAGAGTTGGTTCAAAATGACATCAACCAAGAACGTAAATTTCAGAGCATATCTAAAGGAAGAATTCAGAAATAATGCATGGAAGAAGAGCATCCCAGTTTCCCATTTAGAGGATGAGTGGCAGGATTTGTTTAAGGGCATCCAACTCTACATAACTTCAAAAGGCAGGTATGACAAACTGATGTTATATCATTTCAAGCTCTTAGACCATTTTAGAGGGAAAACTTTCCTAAATTTTCCCTTCTTCTTGCACAAGAGCTTAACTAAAGTCTGTAAAAAGAAGGACTTGGCAACATTTTCATTTTTTGGGAGGGCTTTGAAACTCAAAATTAGCCCATGAATGAACATAAGAGAGCTGGAAAATGGCAATTGAATCCTCAAAGTAGCTCGAGGAAGAGGAGAACCCTTCCAGGACCCCCAGAAGATAGGATCTCTGGTGTAAGGTCTCACAGGTCAAAGAAAAAGTTGGATTTTGAAACTACTATAGAGCAGCCTACATAAAATAAAACAAACATCTTAAATCTGTCGTACACAGACTCAGAGCCAGAGAAATAAGATGAAATCCCTCCGATTAAAATACCTAAACACTCCATTCAATTTGCATAGGATTGTGAGACCTTTACTCACACCGATGAAGGGGAAACATCAAAGAGCACAAAGTCGAAGAAAAAACAAAAAATCAAGAAACTTAAATAAGTGATTACTCAACAAGAGGTTTTAGAAAGAGTAATAAAGGAAAGATACAAAACTCTGTAACCCTGGTAAAATCAAGCTCCCTCTCAGGAAGTAACCCTGGTAACTCGTTTGGAAAAACATCTTGAAATTTTGACAATACCAAATACTGATCCAATGAGGGTCCCTTCCTTTCATTCACTGCTTCCACTACATAAAGTGGACACCCTTGCCTCAAGCATCGCTTAACCTTCATAGTTGATATAAATCATAACGACACTTTTCTCTGTACACCCTGGATCTCTACTGGTCTTCCTTCATCATCGACACAAAGCACCC
>SNQJ01S0242337.1:0-13408 GCA_010110895.2 Picea sitchensis
TAGAATAAGGTGGATGTAAGAAGACCTAATAGAAGCTTCCGCTTCTAGAAGGATCTTCCTCTAGATGCTTCTTTTGATAGACATATTTAGTATAAATAGGAGTCGAGGGTATGAGAACCCTAGCTTGGAGATTATTGTAATAGAGCACTTCTCAACTGGAGGTTGCCCCTTTGAAGAGGCCCGTGAACATTGCTTTCTAAATAAAGTGTTGTTTCTGTTGTTGTTTTTATATCATTTCTGTGTTATTATGGAGATTATGTTGGTTATACTACTGTTAATCTGCCATTTCTAGCATTTTATTTCTGTACTGCATACTTTTTATATCTGGTATATTACACATTTATGGATTCAACTAAGTGGTTTAAGAGTTGCGCTCTAGCCCTTGGAGGCATTCTTTCATCCTTTAATTCTGAGTTTAAGTTTAATATTTTGATGTGATTAGTCTCCTTCATTGAAGTTGCGCATCCCTTGGAGGCTTCTTTATTGTTGGAGCTTGTGGTTGTGTATGCCATTGAAGGCTTCCCATTGATTTGAGCATCCCTTGGAGGTACTCTTGTTGGGATAGTTGGCTTATGTGTTGTGGTTGTATCCTCGTGTGAGCATATCTCTTTTACCTACACATTCAAGTCTTTTCACAAGTTAGTTACTTGGTTAGTTATCTTGCTTGTATGATTTGTATCTTCATTGTTGTATCATTTAGTTTCATTGTAACTTTGTAGATAGTTATTTCTTCATTTATTTGTATCTAGTCTAATTGTAGAATCTTGTATTTATCATTCTTCTTTAGTTAATGTTGTAAACTTTGTAAAATAAAACTCCCTTAAACATAGTTGACCCCTTTCCCAATCTTAGGCTCTAGTCTTAGAAGAATTAGGGAAAGGACTTATTTTGCATTGAAAGACTTTCACTTTTCTTTGTTGCTTTTGCATGTAGGCTAGATCCCCCAAACCATTAATAAACTAAAATCAACTCCTAGAAATTAACTTTTAACTTCATCTAATAAATAGGGTCTAGCCCCCTTGGCTTCCCTAGTAGTAAGCCTAGACATAAGAGGTTCAAGTCAAGGTGACAATTGGATTTGAACCTAGGAATTGTGCCTCCAAGGACACACTAAGTGAGTTGGACTTAGCTCATGTTTGCAAGTGTGTATAACGACGAAAACAAATACCATTGACAATACCAATACCAATACCATTGCATTGCCAATACCAATACCAGTACCAATATGCATTGCCAATACAATTACCAATACGCATATGCATTAACAATACCAATATCAATATGAATTTCCAATACCCTTATGCATTTCCAATACCAATACCATTTCGTACCAATACCATTGCATACCAAAACCAATACCATTGCATACCAATATCAATACCAATACCAATACCAATACCAATACCAATACCATACCATACCATACCAATACCAATACCAATACTATACCAATACCATACCATACCATACCAATACGAATACCATACCTTTGCATACCAATAACAATAATGATACCAATACCATACCAATACCATTGCATGGAAATGGTATGCATTGGCAATGATATGCATACCAATACCATACCAATACCAATACCATACCATACCATACCATACATAATTGCACCTAAAACGAAGGTTGGCGTCAATAGGGGTGATGAAAATTGCTACATCTTTGCTACATTTTTGCTAAGCCAACCATGAATAACTAAATGATGCAAAGGTACCAAAATATCAATATCTAGTTCAAATCCACACATCTATGAAACATCAATTCAAAAATCTTATCAGATTTATCAAGAGTGATTAAAATCATGGAAGTGTTTATATCCTCAAAATACTAAACAAGAATCCATGTGGTTGAAAAATCAATGATCATAAGAGTGGTCCAAGGTATCATTGTCAAGTGTGATATGTGGTGCTAGTAGGCAAGAATCAAAGATATTTCTAGAGGAGATGGAGTCTAAGGACATGCTAGTGGAGTGGGTAGCTTAGGTAGGAAGTCAATAGGATAACTAAAGTGGAAAATACCAATACCATACGAATACTATACCATAACAATACCATACCAGTGCAATGGTATGCAATGGTATGCAATGGTATTGGTATTGGTATTGGTATTGGTATGCAATGGCATTGGTATTGGTATGCAATGGTATGGTATTGGTATGGTATTGGTATTGGTATTGGTATGCAATGGTATGATATTGGTATTGGTATTGATATTGGTATGGTATGGTATGGTATTGTATTTGTATTGGTATTGGTATGGGTATGGTATGGTATTGGTATTGGTATCAATATTGGTATGCAATGGTATTGGTATTGGTATTGGAAATGCATAAGGGTATTGGCAATGCATATTGTTATTGGTATTGGTAATGCATATTGGTATTGGTATTGGTATTGGCAATGCAATGGTATTGGTATTGGTATGGGTATTGTATTGGTATGCATATCATTTCCAATGCATACAATTGTCATGCATTGGTATGCAATGGTATTGGTATTGGTATTGGTATGCAATGGTATGGTATTGGTATTGGTATGGTAAGGTATGGTATTGTTATTGTTATTGGTATTGGTATTGGTATGGTATAGTATAGTATTGATATTGGTATGGTATAGTATGGTATAATATGGTATGGTATGGTATGGAATCGTATGGTATTGTTATTGGTATTGGTATGGTATTGGTATGGTATGGTATTGGTATTGGTTTGGTATTGGTATGGTATAGTATTGGTATGTTATTGGTATTCTCCACTTTAGTTCTCCTATTGACTTACTACCTAAGCTACCCACTCCACTAGCATGCCCTTAGACTCCATCTCCTCTAGAAATATCTTTGATTCTTTCCTACTAGCACCACATATCGCACTTGACAATGATACCTGGGACCACTCTTATGATCATTGATTTTTCGACCACATGGATTCTTGTTTAGTATTTTGAGGATACAAACACTTCCATGATTTTAATTACTCTTGATAAATCTAATAAGATTTTTAAATTGATGTTTCATACATGCATGGATTTGAACTAGATATTGATATTTTAGTACCTTTGCATAATTTAGTTATCCATGGTTGGCTTAGAAAATATGTAGAAAATATGTAGCAATTGTTATCACCTCTATTGACTTAAACCTTATTTTTAGGTGCAATTATGTATGGTATGGTATTGGTATTGGTATGGTATGATATAGTATAGTATATTGGTATCGGTATGGTATTGGTATTAGTATTGATATGGTATTGGTATTGGTATTGGTATTGGTATTGGTATGGTATAGTAATAGTATGAGTATGGTTTTGGTGTTGACACAAGGGCAGACCTAGGGTTAAACTCTAACAATGCACCAACAAACCCTAACTATTGGCCCTTACGGCAGCACCTGTGAAGCAGATGAAGTCTCACCTAAAGTAGCAATAGGGGGCTTGCAGGACACATGTGTCTACAACTAGGGGAAATGCAAGATGATTCCAGAACAACAACACAAGATAACCTAGAGATTCTTAATAGTATTATGCTTAAATTCGCAAAGTAGGTTATATCTTCTTATATTCATCAAGAAAAATAACATCGCCATAGCAGTATAAAAGACAGTAATTAACAAAGCATAAACCACATGAAACAACAAGATTTTACGTGGTTCACCCTCTCCCTAAGACTAAGTCCACAAAATTGTGTTTATCAATTAAGTAGATGAAAATACACAGTCCTATCTATGCACTCAGTTGCAGATCCTCCTCTCTTTCTCTCTATTTTCTCTCCCTACACACCCAACTGCAAAGTAAATCTTCGCACCCAACTGAAGACCTCAAAATATAAGAATACACTCAAATATGACACTTTTACATCTCAATATCACTAACAACAACAACAACCATATCTCAACTCTTCTAGACCTTTATTTATGCATTACATGACTGTTAGAAAACCTTAGACCAAAGCCTAGGTGATAAAACCCTAGGTCCACATAATCCTCATTTAAGGGCTTTGCCAACCTGTTCTTCCCTCTTCTCCACGAGGTGCTCCAAAGCACCCATTAGTATCTTATTCTGCTTGTTGACTTGTCCATGATCTATCTTATTTTTTTCTTTGTCTTCCTTGATCTTCTCTTTCAACGGCTTGCTTTCCTTTACTTTGTTCCTTCTTTTTTGCTTCTTTAACCACTTTGACACTTCCTCGATTTGTGTTCCTTCCGCACACTTCATACTTTGTCTTTCTTCTTCCTTAATCTTGGCTTCATTCCTTAATACATGACCAAGGGCCCACAGGCCCCCAACACTCTCATTTGACTCATCCCAAGTCACTGCAGGGTTGAGTCTTATGTATTACTTTGACTACAGACTATGCAAAGCAGCATGTTCTTTCTGCTCTATCCCTCCCTATCACGTGCATACCATTTTTTCTGTGACTGGTACCCAATTTCAAATGCACCTAGTACCTAGACCATTCTTCCTTTGCTTTTACTGAGATCTGTGAGGCAACTGGTTGTCACAATACAGCTTCAACTGGCTCCCATTCACTAAACCATCCTTCCATTCTCCATTAAGTGTCCTCAACTGTGTAACTCCGCCTTTTGTAACATAGACAACCTCAAATGGTCCAAGCCAATGTGTCATGAACTTTCCTGGATGCCTCATGAACTTGTTGTCATATAGAAGTACCAAATCTCCTTGTTTAAATGTTTTCTTCTTAATATGTCTGTCATGGTAAGAATTTTCTCGTTATTTTTGTACCATCTGATGAAATCATGCAATTAACCTATCTTCCTCTAGTTCCATCAACTGTGTGAGCCTGTCTTGAAAAACATCGGTGTCATCCATACCTGTAAATGATGCAATTATTAAACTAGGAACCAAATATTCCATAGGTACTACTACATCCTGAAAATAAACTAACTTAAAGGGAGTCTGTGTTGTTAAAGTTTTGCAAGTAGTTCGATAAGCCCATAATACTGTTGGAATTCTCAAATCCAAATCATCTCTATTAACACTGCAAATCTTCATCAACATTGTCTCCAAAATCTTATTGAAAGCTTCGACTGTACCATTCGCGTGTGGGTGGTATGGTGTGCTCTTATGATGGTGAACTTCAAACTCATGAGGCAAGGCTTCAATAGTTTTGTTAATGAAGTGTGTTCCTTGATCACTCATAAGGATCTTTGGGCATCCAAATTTGGTTATGATATCCTCAAAGATGAACCATGCAGCTATAGTTTCCCTACAGTCTTTAACTGCTCTTGCTTTTGCCCATCTAGTTAAATATTTTGTAGCAGTGATGATATATCAAGCTCCTGTGCGCTTCCCTAGTGGGTTGATAGGTCCCACAAAGTCAATAGCCCATTTCTCAAATGCTTGTAAAGTTAACTGAGGTGCTAAAGGCATATCATCCCTTCTAGAAGGCAAGTTAAATAGTTTGCTTTTGTCATTTGCTTATTATGCTTAGTAGTTTGCCTTTGCTTATTGTTGAACTAGTTTGATTTAAATAGGGTGTTTACTTGCTTTCTTAAGTCTATCCATAGATCCTTGGCCCAAAAGTAATTAGGTTACCTAGTTTGAAGTTGCTTAGTAGGGTTTTCACATTAGATAGGTTTGCTTGAGTAGATTAGCCTTAGATATATGCCTTCATTAGTTAGATTATACTACTACCAGCCTTCTACTTTTGGCATATATTTTGCTACAACTCTAAGTTTACTTACCCCGAGTTGACAATTTAATTGAGGGTTTTTACTGCTTTTTTATTGCATATATAACACCCATCATTTTTGGCACCATTGTCAGGGAGTTGTCTCAAGGTAAGAAGTAGTTAGGAAATAGATCATTCTTAGACCTTAGCATTAGATTGGTGGCGGGGGAACTTTAAGATGAGAGGTAAGAACCTGCGCATCTGCTATTCCAGGCTCCCCCAAACACAATGGTATTTTTTCTTTTCTTTTTTGTTTAATTTCATAAATAGGCCTAGAAACCAAATGGTAGTTTTTATTTTTTTTGTGTTCGCTTTCATGAATATACCTAGAAGGTAGATACATTAAATCTAAATCAGACCTTTCAACCAAGGTTCCTTCCGACTTTTTTGGGGAAGGAACATTCCACTCATAAACTCCGCACACCGATACTGAAAAACAAGAGCTAGCTCAACTAAAAAAGCTAAAGTATTCTCTGAAGAGAACAACGCAAGGAGCACTATAGATCAAGAAATTGAAGCATCAGTAATAGTGGGACAGGAGGCGAGACCACTCGAGCCTTCCACAGAACCAAACAATACAACCTTTGTTTTCTTACCAGCATCAGGAGGTCCTAACTTTGTGGGCATCATCTTTGTGTGAACCAATTTTTATCAAATGACAAGATGAATTCAGAAGAAACCATTAGCCTGAGGGAATTTTCTCAAATCCTAGCAGCAGTCAGGATTTGTTCTTTTTAGGAAGAACGCATCTTGACAATAAACAAAAACTTGTCTACCTCTCTGGAAATATTAGAAGAGTCAAGGTCCTATGAGCTAAAAAATGATTTTCCTTGCCAAAATGCAAAGGAAGCTGAAAAATTATGGACTACATCCAATGGAGAGAAATCATTAAGACCTAATATTGAGGAGTTGTCAACATCCACTTCAGCAAATCCTTTATATACTTCAGAAATCAATCATCGGGAAGAAGAGGATATTCATAGCATGATTGAGGAGAGCATAGAAATTAATGTGGATGAACATCAAGATTACATTGAAATTTGGTTTCAAGAGGTCATCAGGCCACAATGCTATTATCTTCTTCAACACCTTCTGATGCCCAAACAAGTAGGTTGGTTGGTTCTTCATATCCAGGTAATCATTGCGATAACTTTTTCATATATGGATATGAGTATGTTTCTTATCTTGCTCCACACATGGTTACATTGGAAGAGTTCTTACACTTGAATAAAGATTTTCCCTTTCTTTTTAAGTAGGGTAGGATAGTAAATAAAAGTTGCATGTTGTAAGTTTAGCTTAGAGTCTAATGCAGCCTCATTTTACATTTTCTTTAAATAAAATAAGCTATGAGATACATGTTCCAGTGACTTGATCTCATTAGTCTTTGATATTTTAGAGTGTTTTTTTTTTTAGATGCTTTTGTAGGTGTTTATTTCACTAGGAGTAGACAATTTCAAGGAAATATAAATGAAGGATTCGTCTTTGAAACATTGCTATACTTGAACCTTGTTGTCTGCTAAGCATCAAATGAATAATGAGTTGTTGTAGTTAGCCATGTTTTTGCAAAGATTTTCATCTTCTTGTTCTTAAGGCATTTTAAAAAGAAGTTTCTCTTGAAAATCTTCACCACTATATAAGGAAGTGATATTGTAACCATCAAGCTTAGAGGTCTCTCATACAGTTTTCCCAAGAAACCTGAGTAAGTAAGTAAAGTAGATTTATTAAAAAGTAACAAGGAGGTATGAATAGTGGTTAGTCATGGAAACATCACAATAACTTACAAAAAAAGAAAGTGAGTTGAGCCTAGAGATACATTTCTGTTCTTTCTCAATGGTACCATCCACTACACACTAAATAGCTTGATTATAACATATCTTTAGATAGGCCACATCTTCTTAAGTACCCCTTACATCAGGACAATCACTAAAGAATATAATGGAAAGTCATCCTCCAACATAAATACCATCCCAATTGAAAAAAAAAAAAAAATGTTTTCAGAGCTATTGTTATAACCCTAAATTGCACTATCCCTGCTTACCTGGCATCAGGCCTACTCATGCCTCTTCCTAGCCAAAGCCATGCCGAATAATTCCTCAAAAAACCACTTAAAACAAGCAACCCGCACCCTAACTTCTCACTGGGCGCGGGCATCCGCTTGCTGTCCTTATACTGCACGCGGGTATCCGCAGGCTAACCCAAAACAGCCCGCGGGTACCTAACAAAGCAAAAAATCAGGGAAGTTTCCGCCGAGACTCAAGGCTTTTTGTCAGTTAACTGAAACTCTCCGCCATGCATGGCTGAGAGTTCGACTAAAACCCTAGCTCTTCCTAACCTATAAAAGGAGGGGTAGGGGTACTATTCAAAGGAGGAAAATAATAGCAAAGAAACTCTGCCAAATTGCCAAGCCAATTTTGTCCCCAACCCTTTAGCTTTGCCTCAAGCTCTAGGAGAAACTCATGCAGCAGCAGTTGGAGGACAGAAAAGAAGAGGAAGAGCCCAGGATCAGGATCGTGGAACGGTGGCCAATCTCAGAAATCATTATCAGTAGCATGCATGTCTTGTTCTTGTCTTGTTTGCAGGCAAAGCTTTGTGGAAGGAGCAGCAGCAAGGAGACAACAACTCAACGTAGGATCTACTTCGACCTTCAGTGAATAAGGTTAGTTCATTCTTCTTGTGCATGACTGAGAAAAGGGGTTGTGATTTTGGGTAGAAGGTTAAAGTTGAAATCTGAAGGGTCATGATCTGCGTATAGGCTTAGAACCCTAGCTTATTGGTCCGTAGGGTAGATTACCCCACAACAGCTATCCCCCCATCTTCTTGCATAAAGCAATTTTATACTAAAATCTTAAAAGATGGAGGGCCAGTCTCTGAGGGTGTAAGAGGATAACCTGTTGGGATACTGAAGAGGTCTACTGGCAGTGGGTATCGGCCTGTGGTATGACTAGGTAAACCCGTCGGAGTACTGAACAGGCTTGCTGGCAGCGGGGCATTCTACCTAGCGAGGATGGTAATCTGACAAAAATAAATAATAAATTTAAACTTGTCTTGATGTACGACATTACTTGCAGAAAAAGATGACATGAAGTATGTATGGTTAAGTTAAGGTTAATGAACTCCATAAACTTGCCATTGGGAACTAACTCTAAGACTATCTTGGAACTCTCTTGCCTACCTCTTCTTATCTATATATAGGATCTCTTATCCTATAGGTGGGGCCATATTTTAACCGTCTCGTCAGACCAATCTGTGAAATTTATCTCTACACTTAACAAGCTGTAAATTTTGGCTATTGGGAGAACTGACTGGTTTCTTATATTTTTTATTGTGAGGTGTCATAATACTTAGGTGTGGGGGAGGGGTTCATGAGTTGACAAATGATAACATTTCCTAGAAGAATTAAATCCTTGTAAAAATTTTGTATTATTTTCATGATACAGGTTATTATATCAACAGTCATTTTATCTTGAAGTACTAAACTCCTTTGTGCTATAAATTGGTGTATATGTCCTTAACAGACTAATCTATTAGTTTATTTTTGTTACATGTTGTTCATTGTAGTTTTGACATTACATTTTTGTTACATGTTGTTCATTGTAGGTTTGACATTACATGTTCTATGCAAGTGGATTGAGTGAGCATGGTGGAAAAATCAACAACAATGGAACACTCTTAGCCTGCCTCAACTCCTATTCACTATGTTCTTGGCCTCTGAGGAATCAATTGCCTCAGCCACAAAGCTCCCAAGAGTTGGAGACCGTTGATTTAAACACCACCAGTTGCCAAGAGCAAGCTATAATAGGGTTTTCAAAACTGAATTTCAGAACATCTCTGGAGATAAGGGATACTCCAAGGAGTGGATAAAAGAGGAGCTAATTAACCCTCTCATAGTCATCACCAGATTGATTACATGTGAAGGTAGATATTTCGTCTTTAAAACCTGTCAATTTTGATTATTAGCTCACTTTCAGTTCAATAAGCCATCGTAACTTTCCCTTTTACTTCTTAAAGAGTCTTGAGAAGATGTCTTCCCAAGTGAGAAAATGTGGGATGAGTTCATTTACCAATTGCAAACCCTCATCTTGGGGGCGGATTTCGAGAAGACTCTTGATCTAGGGACTGTTACTCCACCCAAACCCTCATGCTCAAGCTATTCCCTTACTGGACCAAAAGTCTAAGAAGCCTATTGCTAAACCCCTCTAAAAATAGTAAAGAACAAGAAGCCTATTGTTGATTCATAGCATGAGGATGTGCCATGTCTTCGGTCTGGGAAGGAGTTTCCTAAGCTAAAAATGCTAAGCATTGCCCATTTGTATAGCAAACCCATGAGAAGAGGAAGTAGGATTTCTGTCAAAATTCGGTCATACTGTCTTTTTACAATGTCTTGGGATATTATATCAGCAGTTGTTTGTATTGGTATGCTAAATTGTATACTGTTGTCTTCATTATTTTTTTTATAATCTTGTTGTGCATTCTTTATACTTAACTACTCTTTGTGACAAATACAGAGCAATAACAACTACTAAATACTTACTACCATCTGTATTACAAGCTTATGAAAAGAGGAACAGTTGTTTGAATTGTTACAGATCGATGAAAGGAAATAACAATTATCTTGATTCACCATGCCTACCAGTACAAACCAAGCCTTTTGTTAGTATTTTTCAGTTTGTCAGTCACCGGTGATTAAGTTTTCTCTTTCATGTGATTGATAGGTTTATTAGGTCAAATTGTTATATTTTCAAATTAAAATTCTCAAATAAAATTTGACATCTCTTGGTTGTAAAATTTTCATTGATGTATCTAGGTATCCTTACTACTCCCTCCACTCATCCAAGGTCGTAAATTTTCATCATGGTCATGTCATCATTCCTTGTCATCAATTTTCAAATGATTGTCTTGGTCAAAGTTCTACTTCAAAATTGCTTTATGAATTAAGAAAGATTAATTTGACAAACGTGAAAGAGTTTTTTGTCAATCATAGACCAAGAACCAAGAACCTCCTTCATTTTATGCACATATGTTATTATTTGAGATAAATTCCCCAAATACAGTTGTTATAGGAGGGTTTCTACACATCTGGACAATTTGACTTCAAGCCAGTTTTTCAGAGGGTTGGAGAAGGCATTTGTAGTGCTTGATGGTCCCATTGTGTAGTAGACATCATAAAATACCCATACTACTTTCATCCCAAAAATCCTCTAGAAGGCCTCCAAAATCCCTATCAAAGAACACGTTGTGCTTCTGCTAAGAGAACGCTAAGCTTCTGCAAGTTTTGAGTAACCAACTTCAAGATGGGATTCCGAACAAATGGGAAAGTAACTTTGAAACCTGGAGGTGGTTTGTGTTAATAACATACCAAAACACAATAATCTCTCTCATTTTTTCAATATACTTTATGGTTTGGGATATATTCTATCATCTTAGAGGCTTATACTTTCAGAAAATAAAACACTTTGTTTTTCCTGTTTTAGACATGTATTCTTTTCATGTTTTCCTAACAAATGGAAGTGAATTTTTAAAAAAAAAGAGAGGTTTTTATCAAGGAAATATTAAAAAACAATAACCTCTCTCAGTGTCCAAATATACATTATGGTTTTGGATATATTCAAATCTCTTAGAGGCCTAGTTTTTCAGAAAATAAAACACTATGTTTTTCCTATTTTAGACATGTTTTCTTTTCTTGTTTTCCTAACAACTGGAAGTGAATTTTTAAAAACCAAGAGAGTTTTTTATCAACGACATATTGAAAAACAATAACCTCTCTCAGTTTCCAAATATACATTATGTTTTTGGATATGTTCAAATCTCTTAGAGGCCTAGTTTTTCAAAAAATAAAACACTCTGTTTTTCCTGTTTTAGTCATGTTTTCTTGGTGTGTTTCCTAACAACTGAAAGTGAATTTTTGAAAACCAGGAGAGGTTTTTGTCAAGAACATATTCAAAAACACGAAAATCTCTCAGTTTTTACATAGGTTTTACTACCTTGTATTTATAGGTGTCACTTTGATACCTATTTTTCACAAGTTCGCCAGGCCAGAATTGTTGCATTTATGGGAAGTCACTTTTGGAACTAATTTTGCAGAGGTAAAATTGTTGTTTTTCATGGTTTAAAGGATAAAGGGTATAATATAAATCTCAAGGCTTCCTCACATGTCATTAGCAGCCTCCAAAAACTCCAAAACCTCCAGTTCAAACTTAGATAGCATGAAACATTGAGTCATCATTTACGCCATTATAACGTTGTCCTACAAGCCAAGATGAATTATCTACAGCATTAGATTGATGATATTAACTGCCACCAATAATAGTCTCTGGATTCAATTGAAACACCACAAAAATCCTAAGTCAAAATCCCATGGGCAAGAGGGAGAAGCTTCTAAATCTAATCCACCCCCTCCTTCGCAAGTTTAATCATAAAGGGCAATTTCTTTTTGTTTGCAGTAGGACCTGCAAAATCTTATGTGTGGGGGTAATGTTGGGCCTGAAATATGATCATTTCTATGACAGTTATTATACACTTTTGCCAAATGTATATATGTGTTTTTCATCTTTTGAAGGAGCTTTTTGAAGAATTTCATGATAAAATGGTATGATCGACATAAGCTATGTATAATTCATGTTTAGTGATTGTATCAAGTATAATTCATCATGTTTTATGATTTCCAAGAGCTAATTCATGTTTTTCTGGTGTTACAGGGCAAAACCACACTACGTTTCTAGTTCTGGCACTTGATCCGACACTCATTTCGGCACTCGTTCCGACACTCGATCTGACACTCCATCCAGCACCTCTTCCTACACAAAAATGTAGGGTGACTTGGCGGTTATGGTATTGGTAGCCAGTGATGGGAAAATCGGGCATGTGGGTTTTGTTCATCCTTATCCCCTCTAGCTACTGAGTTCCCGACAACTCAAATTCAATTGTCCAAGAGGGCGATTGTCGGCTCACTTTGTTTTGTTAGTTAGGGCATCATTTAATGCAAATTGCTGAATTTAGAAGTGGTTCGAACCTCTTGTGGTCCACCACTTGGTCTGTAAGCTTATAAATACCACTAGAATGGTCAGATGATGAAAACTAAGTAGAAGAATTAGTGTGTTAGAGGCAAATACAATGTTGGCTATGTTTTTCCATTTTTGTTTTGCCAGAATGGTGTAAAATTGTGTTTTTAAGTTTTAATGGTGAAATCATTGTGTCGAAGTTTGTGGTGTGCCTTTGAAGAGTAACCACGACTGTTGTGGGGGCCACCAGTAGTCTGGGTAACTATATTATGTATTTACTTGTGAATTAAATAGCATAGATGTATTTTTATTTCTTTTCTTGTACATGAATTGTCATTTCATTTTCTCATTGTATAAATTATTGTTATAGTTTAATCATGTTAGTTTCCTTTTGCAGCTTAATATGAAGGAGTTTTGTTAGTATGCAATGAGTTCTTAGTTAGTAAAGATAATATTAAGCTTAAGACACTAACCCCTGTGTGATTAAATAATATACTAGAATTTATGTATGCTGAAATAGATTAGTTAGAGTTTAAAACAGAATTTTAAAACAGAGTTTTAATGCATGTTTTCTTTGACAGGGTTTCGATGGATGGGTAGTGCTTGTTGATACTGAGAGGGGGGTGAATCAGTATCAAGTACAATTTAAAACATTTTTCAACTTATACTTAAACCATTCAATTATATCCAATGATCAATGAACAATAGTATAAG
>SNQJ01S0242338.1:0-13421 GCA_010110895.2 Picea sitchensis
ACTAAGAAAAGTGCACTAGTAGATGAAAATCATGAGGATGCCAAGTTTTTGATAGATAACAACTTTATCATGCATTCTGGGTAGTGTGTTGAAGCACTTAGCTACGAAAATATTTGATTGCAATACATTGGAACAATTCAAGAAAGGTTTCATGAGTTTGAGCACCTACTAAGTGTGATTCATCATTGCATAGAAAAACAAGATCAAAGTAATGAAGAAGTGTTTATATGTAATGTTTAGCGGGGTCTATGTGAACTAGAATTGAAAGCTATTATAGGAGAATGGTTAACCATTTCAAATAGGGTTTTCAGTAAATTGTTTATGAGATAAACTCAAAAAAACTTAAGAAAAATGAAGGTTTTGGTGGAACCTTTTCCAACTGTGGAAGCAATTGGGAAAATTTTGAGTGCCTTAGAGGAATGAAGAACTAATTTCAATGACCAAGCAATGATTGAAGAAACCACATCAACGGATTTGGAACATGTTGAACTATTGGAGACATAGTGGTGTGGTGTTACACCCAACCAACAATTGGCTAGCCAAGTTGCTAAGTATATTAAGGAAATTCTTGATGAAGCATTCGAGGTGCCACATGAGTTTTTGGATGAACTTGGTTTCTGCATGGTACATGAGGAAGTTGATGGTGAACAAGAAAGTAGTGCCAGCAACCATGAAAGTGTATACATCATACGACAGAAGTGTCAGAACTGAGCATCAAGCAAAATCAAATAATTTTGGAATGAGTTTCAACTTTCAAAAGAGAGTAGATGCCACACAACTAGACTAATGGATGTGAAAAAGAGCATACCTTGTCTTGTGAAAGATATACTATAATGCATACCCTGTCTTATTGAGCCTTTACTGTTGTCAAAGTATCAATAGGTTGGAGTCCACTAATTTTTGGATGAGCTATTGGTACAACATCTAGAGCATATGTAAATGTGTGAACTGCATATTGTAGTAAATAAAAACAAAATTATATTTAGTTTTTAGTAAAAACCAAAAAATATTTTTAAGACATGTCAATAAATCCTAATAGAAATTAAAACTGACAAGATTGCTAATAGTAAACACCATTGATATTCTTTTTTGGAAAATCCATATGAGAGGAGATTAAATAGTGACACACACAAAAAAACACATCTTAGATGTGACGGCCTGAATAAGATCCTCTTGGTTTCAAGAATAATTTGTTGGAGCCGTCTGATCTTGGAGAAAACCTCCCTCGATCTGTAGGACCAACAACAAAGTCAACATTGACTATGTTGTTACTCCACTGGATTGAGAGAGGTTTTCTCCAAGATTAAAGAACTCCAATAATTTTTTCTCTACTGAACATGTCCAACCACGCGAAGTGGAAGCACCTATGGCCCCTCCCCCCCTCACATCACTCTCAATTCCCCAATACCCAATATATATTCTAATAAAACATATGCATTACGAATATTCAAAATTGATAAAAAGTGATTGTAAATCTTTAAACGAGGTTTATCATTCAAAGGAATATGTCATAAAAATAGTTTTTATAAATGAGATTTATCATCCAAAATATGTTCCAAATAAACTAGCTATATAATGCACATTGATCTGTCTTATAAAGTTATCATCATAAATTTCTCTTAGTATTCTTTAGTTTTCTAGTGCAGTTCTTAAGTAATTCATCAACCTCCATGTATTTGTTTTCTAGGGGCTCTTCAACATCTAATGTTTCTTCAATCCTATCATGTCAAGCACGCCTAATATCATACCCACGGTGTGGAGGTTTCTTTGAGGGGCCATTGCCTGCAAAAACAAAAAATATTAAATTTATATGGCCAATTTTTAAATATCATTGAAGCAGTTCATTAATATTAAAAAAACCTTTGCAATGTAATTATTTCCCTAGTCTACTAATGGGCACCGTTGGAATGGTTTCCCTGTACTCCTGATATTCAAGTCAAGGAGGCTCAACTACGACATTCTCTATCATTGAAACGAAAAAAATTATAAGGACAAAACCATAAATGTATAAGTAATAAGAATTAGAAGAACAAAATTTATAAGTACAAAATTATTAAGTATATGATTAATATACAATCATTTTACCGTCGTGGGCCTCAGTCACCTGAACATTGTGGGGCTGCACCCCACTAGGATGGGGCTTCTCGAGAGCACCATGATCTTCTGGTTGCGCTACACTATCAACACATTGTTTTCCAGTACTAATGTTTTTGTTGATAATGTTGCTCCCATGATTAAAACAAAGTAAAAAATTAAAGTTATGGATGATATCAAACATTTATGTATTTTATAAGTAATGAAAGGTTGATGTGGAATTATGTTTATTTATCTTATCCCGCAAACTGGATCTTGGTGTCTACCCCATGCTTTTCCTACAATCAATGACAACTTTATAGTCGTACTTGTAACTAAGTTGGAGGTCTTCCTTCATGGTTTCAGTTCCAAAGTCATTGCCCTACATTTCACAAGAGTATGTATTTTCATTGTTATTGGATGCAATTACCTGAAAGTTGTAAGGCGATACAAATAATATTGTTAAGATGTTTGGGTATTTACGATTCGTGACTGTAACCTCGAGTAGTCACACTGACCTAGCCTGTGTTGGCCATTTTTGGAAATTCTTTCTCTATTTGCCTTCGAAGTGTGAGGCAACCTATCATAAAAAGTTTCAAGTATGTTTTATACCACACGTTTATTTAGATCTAAAGAAAATAAAAGGTATTGAATTCAAAATATTGAAATTTACCTTGGGTTACCAAACATGTCTTCTCTTGTTTTTCTCAATTTATTTTCTTTTGCATCATCAATGAGCGCCTTCCACTCCCTCTCTGAAATATATGGAGGGTGTTCATACCTAGGGTCTAATACCAAGTTTCATCTATACACATCTCGCGTATATTTTAAATATTTGCATGCTGCAGTGGCGACTGTTTTTTTATTGAAGGTCTCTACTCCAAAGATACCTTCAAGATAATCCAAAAGTTCTTTTTTGAGGTAGGAATTCTGGCAATTCCACCTTGTGCGTATGGTTTCCCCAAAAATCAGCAAGGCCTTGCTCTTTAGGTGCCTATAAAAATGGTCATTTCCTACACGCAAAAAGATATGATCATTAATTTAAAAATAATAATCAAGATTATTTTTGTTTGAAATGGACAACATGAAACAATTAAAATATTGAAAACTACTTAGGACTCTTATTTTTTTTAATGGAAGTTTGTTATCTTCGACCAAAAATGTGCATGGAAGGGTCCCCGTGCTGGTCACACATCTAGCTCCAGGAAATGCACCCATATCAACCACATCACCAGCCTCATCTCTGTCACCACCTCTACTAGAGCCTGGTCATTGTCTGGATGCCTCATGGTGTGTGTCATGGATTCCATCTAAAGGTGTGGAAGATGGAGAAGTAAACAATCTAGCAGTTATATGATGGCCCACGTCGGGACTCTATGGTGTCTCTGCAGCGCCACTACTATCGACACCCGGTGGAACATGCTCCAAATATCTATATATAATGAAGAAAATGTAAAAGTTACAAAAAAAATATCATAATTGAACTTATCAGTACATAAAAAAATCACTTTAAATTATGGTTATTACTTGATATGTCTTAAGTTGTGTCATAACCAGATTGGTCCTTTCTATGACGTCAAGAGTTTCATCTGCATAGTATAATAAGTGATCAAGTTCCTTGTTCTCTTTAATGATCTTTTTTTTAATCATTACCATTGGATCAGTGGATGAATACAAATCCTCGTCGTCGAGGGAATCATGATCATCATGGCCTACAAACTACAAAATTCAATAAAATCAATGTTATTTCAGTTATATAAACAAATGAAATAACTATTTGACACACAAATAAAACTATATAAACAAATAATAAAATTCATGTAAAATCAAAGTCGAATTTGTTAATCGTTTGCATGTTCTACAACTGCCCCTTTTCCATGATCATCCTGCCACATTATAATATAATTAGAACCCTGAAACATTTCATTTTTTTAACGATAACAAAAAAATCACTGCCACACAAATAAAATTATATAAATAAATAATAAAATTTGCCTTAAGTTTAAATCAAAATTGTTAATCATTTACATGTTCTGCGGCTTACACTTTTCCACGATCAACCTCCCACATTATCATAAAATTGGGACCATGAAATATTTCAAACATTGTTAAAGATACAAAAAATATAATGCAATAAATAGAGGTTGTTTAAAGAGGTGTTGCATAAGTACCCACACACTATTAGTCGAGTTTCTATTTGATTCAAATGGTAATCCACTAATAACTCTTCCCCGTGAGCTATCTTTTTTATCGCGCACACGAATACTTGATTCCCTTTGCGTCCCTTATATATGCAATTTGGTTGCTTGTTTGTTGTCTCGGGTCATGTGTTGTTTATAAACCTTGCGACATTTCCAGAAGCTTTATGCCTTCCATCAATATAGATAGTCGCTCCTTTATTTTTATTGTTGTTTATTAGATGTATATAATTTGTAGCGAGTGCATATCTCTACAGACTTCTCATGTACCAGACCACCTACATCCAATCATTATAATTGTAACATGGTCCGACATAATCCATCAATTCAGTTACCATATTGTATTTTACAGTTATTCCATCCATGGAAAATATCCCCAGGCCATGCAGGGAGGATGGTGCAATGCAATATGTCCTATTGTTGACAATGAAGTCAGTGTCTAAGGAATACAGTTGCTTAGGTACCCATTGTTTCACCAGATGCTTATACCTGAGTGGCACCTCTTTTTCACATATGCTCTCATCATCATAAGAGCATGATCCTCCTTCGACAAGAAAAAATTCCATGCGTCTACGAAATTTTCTTCTAACCTTTTCACCTCTGGTCCCTATTCGTGTATCATATCTACTAGATGCAGTTGCATTTCCCTCTATGTAACAATCCCTCYGATATGACAACAAAAATTGAGTACAAAAGAGGTAAATATTTKTTTTTCAAAACATACGAACATTATGACAACTAACATGCATCACAAMAAATATTAATAACTACACAATCAATTACATCACAATCAACTAAAAGAAACATCACTATTATTGAATCAACATATCTCATAAGATAACATAAGGAAACTACCCGTCCAACCTATCATGCATGGTTAGGACCTCCAAGACACATAAGCAAYGCCCAGGTCCAGGATTCATCCGATTGATTTTGACCACTTAAGGTCTCAAGAATGGAGACTGTTCTGAGGAACAAGGAGGTATATAAATCTCATTAATCAAATCATAAGYTGAAATTCAAGACTAGACTCATCCACCATACTTAAACATCAATTCTTCCTACTGCAATAGAATAACTACTTTGCTTAATCAAACTTCAAGCAATAATTAAGTGCAAATGAGTACGAGGATATTACATAAAGAATAATAAGAACCACATGAGCGTAATTACCATCTTGTAACAGATAGAGATCTATTTCTATTCATTATTAGTAATTTTTCAAAGTCAGGGTCATTAAGGTCAAGCATCATTTATCAAGTGCTTCAATCTTCTGTAGCTAGTAAAATCTACATATAGCTCAACTATGTCTACTTGTATTATGGAAAATATTATTAAATGTTTTGTAAGGAAATCAATGTTAAATTCCGTATCCATTTATAAGAACCCAAGAGAAGATCAATCTTCTTTAAGTGAAGCCTAAAGAAGTTAATACTAATTTACAATCCAATTATAAAACCCCATAGAAGAATAAAATCTGCGTAAGCAATACTTAAATATTTCAATACTATTTTAAGTATCCTTTTATAAACTATAAGAAATCAATCATAATAATTAGATAAATAAGAATTCAAGCTGATTCCATATCCATTTTAAAAAGAACTAGGAAGACCAACATATTAATTTACTATAATAAGACTTCATTTACCAACTTATATATCCATTAGAAGGGATTTAAAGAAGGGCACAGTCTTATTTAAACAATAAATTAAAGAACTCAATGTTGACTTATAAATCCACTTAAAAGAAATAAAGGGAGACCCAATCTTATTTTAAACAATAGATAAGAACTCAAATGTTAACTTACAATTCCATTTAAAGGAATTAAGGAAGAGAAAATCTTATTAAGCATCAAATAAATATTTCCATGCTAATTATATATATCCCTTAAAAGAAAAATAAAAGATAAGAAATCAATTCATGTTATAACAAAAGGGTTGGCACATATCTTTGTTTATAAGATATGTTTTAGATGTTTGAAAAATCATTACACGTGACACTAAGGCTTTGGAATATTTGTTCTAGCCCTTGATATGACACTTGTTCCATTCCTAAATTCATCATACAACACAATCCAGAACTTGTTCTAGACCTTAATCTGGCACACAATGAAATATGAAACTTGTTCCAGACCTTAATCTGACACTCAACGCAATATAAAACTTGTTCCAGCCCTGGTTCTGGCATTTAAAGTTACGATATCTAGGATTTAATTTCAACATGCAACGAAATTAAGATCTCATCAATTGCTAAGCCTTAAGGGAACACGACACTATATTAAATCAGAGTTCGTCATTGATGTGGCAACGAACAGGTGATCATCAAGAGTTAAGCTTTAAAAGACAAAATTCACAATTCTAGATTTGGGGATAAATTCTATAATAAGGCAGAGGAGATGAAATCAAAAGACAGATCGAAATACAACTAAGGTGCATGGGTTGAAAGTTTAGTTGTCTAGTTTTTTCCTAAAGGCAGGGACCCACACATATTCTAAATAAAAATCAATTAAAAAGAAGTAGAACATCAATTACTCTAGATCCGAGTAGAGTAATTGATAAAGCAAATCAAACCAGTAAGAGAAAGGCGATGTAAGAACACCCACTAAAGCAATGATTCTCAATTCTTTACATAAAGGAAAACGCCAAGCGAAAACTCAGACTACTTTAAAATAAGAGTAACACCTCCCATCAAATTCTATTTCACACATACACAAAAACTTGAATACATATTCCTAGTACGCTTATTTATATATCTCTCACCAATCAACAAAACAACAATTCAACATTTGTGCTCCACAAAACACAATCGGATCTCAACACCACTAAGAATTTCGAAATTCATTTTGTTTAACACGCATAAATTTATGTGTGTTTTACCGAACAAACAAAATGCAAACCAGGGACAAAAATTCCTTCCTCTTATCAAGGAATTTTTCCCAACCCCAACATATAACAAGACATTCATCTCTACGCACAGTACAAGAGCCAATTCACTGCATCAATCACTTCTAAATAAATTAATAAACTAATTAATTTTTCTAATACACCAACCAATGGAAGTGACCCAGAAAATTCATACTCTGTAAATATACATAATTCAACTGGAATCCATTATAGATTCAAGAAATTGAAATGACAATAATTACCAAAATTCACCTCTAGATTCCAAAAATTATCAGAAACTTTTCAATGCACATAGAATTACAACACAGTTACGGTGGATTCAATAATCATTTTACAAATAAATCTTAATACAATTAAAAATCCTAGAATAAGAATACCGTGACCGACGAAGATGGACTTTGAAGATGCTCTTGACAACTGGTGTTGCTTCCAGCTTCTCTCTTTCTAATCGTAGAAACTTCACCGATACCTCCCAACCAATGCTAGGGGCACTCTTCTCCCCCCTTATCCCCCCAAACCGCAAAGGGGCCAAGAAAAAAAACCATAAATACTATAGCTCCAAGTTTTCCTCGTAAGGGAGAGATACCACTCTATCCTCCAACTTGGTCTCCCAACTCTCATAAGTAAAACACAGTTCAAAAATGATTTTGGCAACATAACTTTACCAATAACCAGTGTCATCCATTTCTCATCTAGACCATGTGTTTTATAGAAATTTCTTCATTGACACATGTCCATATGCACAATTAATTAACTTTTAATTAAATAAATTAGGATTATTCACCCTCACAGTTGTCACTCTCTCCCCAACTTGCACAAGTAATTACAATTTTTTATTTTAATTAAAAAGTCAAATTCCCTCACATCCTCCCATGTGTTCCTATTTTCTCTCTTAGTTGTCCATTCAATTCCCAGATTCTCATTTAATGGATGTCTCCTAACTAGACTTTAGTTAGAGTTTGATTAGGAGTCTCCTTCTAGTTAGACTAGTGGTAGGTTGAATCAAGATTCTTTTCCAATTGTTCTCCTATTCTCTCATATTATTATATCTTTCTTATTTTAAATTCCTTTTTATTAATTTGATGCACACATGTGCATTATATCTCATCTTTAGATTTTYTCACTATTTTATTTCTTAATTTGATTTATCACATCTCTTTTAATTAAATTAATAATTTAAATTAGTCCCCTAACTAAACTTAGACTTAGGCTTAGTCTTTGAATTAGGATTTGAATTTTATTGGGATTTATAATTAATAGATTCACTCCTTAATTGATTATTTTAATCTAGCAAGGTCTATTCAATTCAATTTTTTCTAGGCCACCTAGATTTATTGACTCAAGTTTTTAATTACACAATGTGCCCTTCAAGACGCACCTTTGTGCTCTAAAGGTTCCACTCGCCTTTGATTGGTTTTGGTAGTTTGTCCAACCCTTAGAGTCAACACTCCATTCAGGCGACCTTATGAGAGACTAAGGGATTCTAAGGAATAATGACTCTGCCTTATTGCGCCCCCTTAGAAATCTTCGTGAGTGACTGTCTCGGTTTGTCCTGACGACATCATGGACTTCTCGAACTAGGTAATCATTAACCTATAATTCGAGCCACGATGGGAGTGCTAGTAGGCTGTGAAAGGGACACTGCCACACCTCTCCCTCAATATATGGTTTTTGTGCAGAGACCCTTTACTCCTTATGTGAGTTTGATTAGCAAGCATCGTCAACCTGCATCCATTGACAAAACACTGTCACTGATCCATATGCATAATGATACTAAATCAATCATATATCACATGTGCGTAAAATGAATACTCAAACCAAACACAATCCACTCCTTGACTCAATATGGAGTCCAAGGTAGTCTGTTGATGCCATTGACATCCACCATCTGTCATGTGTCCTGCACACTCAGGAAAACTTGTCAATAGAATATGTCAATACATATATATCGAAAAAAATAAGTCACACCATATCATCATCATCATGTGTAATCCATAATCAAAACAAAATAACCATGTACCATAACTGTATCATTTGCATGCAAGTGTCCTCAAAGAATAAGTCAATAACATGTGCTCAATAGAGCGGGATGTTACACTCTATTTGTCCTCATCATCCCTCACTCGAGGAAAAAATATCTGACATGTACCTGTTTGGTTGTACCTTCAGTCAATTGAATCAGATATATAGTTAGCCATGATTGTAAGAATATAGTGAGATATCTAAAATAATACAATGAAATTATCACCTCTCCTAATTGACTTAACCACATTGGAACCCTGCTAAACAATTAAATAAGTTATTTTTTTTAATTTTCTATCACATGTCCTCTATTTAAATCTTAGTTTCATGATAATTCTAAGTGACAAGGCATGTAAGAGGGCCAACAAAATTTGACATAGACAGGTAATGAAGAATATGGACAGAGGAAGATGAAAAGGAGGAGGAATGAGAAAGTATAGAAACAAAGGCGAATGCTTGCAACTAGTCAATTGAGAACTCAACATTTGTTGGTTGTTGAAGAAGCAAGAAAGAAAAAGGGGTCAAATACCTTTGTTTCCTCATTTCTTGAGAATTTAGATAAGCCCTCAAGTACAAGCCAAATTTATAGGCAATTGAGAAGATAACCATAGAAACATGAAGAAATAATGAGCATGCTTTTATTCTCAATTTTACTGGGAGTGAAAGGCCCACCAAGAAAATCATTGAAGATGAAAAAATTGTAAATTATTTTTAGGACCAAGAAATTATGTTAAATATCCGTAATTATTCTTCTTAATTATATATGTTATTGTTTGTAGTCTAAAGTTATCAAAAGATGGCACATACAATGTTTAGGAAGGAGATCCAATGGCTGAAATTCTCTTTATGATTTGTGGGTTACCTTTTGACCTTACCCCCAACACTCTCGGTATAATTTTCATGATAAGCAATGTGGATATGCCCAAAAAATTTGAAATCCTCAAGTAGGCACTTGATGAAGTATGCCCATGAAGTTCAAAATTACATCATTGAATGTGCGAGGCATCTTGGGAGACACTTGACATACACATTTGTAGAACTATTTTTTCTTTAATCCTGCTATTTTGTTCTCATAGGAGGTTGCTAGCTTGATATTTTTTCTTTAAGTGATATCTCTTTGTTACATGGTTGCTAGCTAAGGGAATATAGTTACATTATGAATGATGAAGGATGGGGAGGTTTACTTATGGACTATCCCCTTGGATAACCTTGTCCATTATCGATAGTGGACACGATGCCCATGCTTGATATTAGATTAATGTATTGTTGATAGGAATTATGTGTGGGTTTTGCTCCATTGATGCCCCAAATGATTCTAGAAACAAAACCCAATTGTGGGAATGGATGTTTGATTCCCTCTTCGATTGGTGGATTGGGATGGTGCTTGTGTTTGGTGCCTTGTTATACTTTGGGTCTGTAAAAAAGCATGCTTAGTCACTTGTAATTTGGTTCTTGGCATTTTGGACATCAATCTTAAGAACAAATCATTAGAGATAATTATATAAGATCATTTTAATTTTTTTTAACAAATGACCCAAAAGAGTAGATCAATGGGACTATGAGGTACAATTAGTGTAATGTGTTGTAGGAGTGCTCTAGGTTTCTCCAATATCAGAAGATGAACAGATGATAAATGTGAATCATGACATACATTCCATGTGAGTGTGGTCAAGTAAATTTCAATGAGGTTATTGAGCTTGTATTACCATAGTTTATTGGGTTCAAAATCCCCTAAGTGGGTTTGGAAGAGTCCAAGTGAAAGTCATGGATGATTTTGATCCCCCCCCAAAAAAATGTGAAAGAAAATTCTATAAGATGTTAAGAGAAGGAGATGAGGAAGAACAAAGACAGGAGGAAATATTTTCCCCTACATTTATCATTGAGAAGGCATCCATTCAATGTTTTATTATGTCATCCAAAGAATGTCCAACGTCAAGAGTACAAGGGAAGTATTATCATGAAAACAAACGACTATTCATGGGGCTCTTAGAGGAGGCAAAGTCCACTCCAAGGGTAAAAAACAATTGTGCTCTCTTCTAATATAAGAGGCTTAGGGAGTGTCTATAAAAGAAACTATGTAAACCAAATTATAGAAGCAAATAACATAGAGATGATTTTGATTCAAAAAATAATTATGGTGGTTGTTAGGGAAAAATAACTACTAGTGTTTACTCTTCATGGATTGATTTTTTAAGCTCTCAATGTAGAGGGGAAATCTAGGGGTTTTTGGTAGGATGGAATAAGTCCCTTCGATTTAGGAGTGTCTCCTTTTTATATAATACCACTAGTCTCGAGTTGTTCTCCCCGTGTTTAGATTAAATTTTCAATTTTATTAATGTCTATGGACCTTTTTAGTGTATGGAAGTTTTGTGGGATTCATTTTTTGGGAACATGGATTTCAGAAAGGATAATTTAACTGTTAGGGTAAAATAACTACTAGTGTTTACTCTTCATGGATGGAGTTTTGAAGCTCTCAATGTAGAGGGGAAATCTAGGGGGAAATTGGAAAAGGTTGTTACAACCCAAGCTCTTTATTTGTAAGTTTTCTTTGACTACAATGTGAACATGTCCTGCTATAGTCTTTCACTTGTTTCTGCATGGAAGGCCAAATGAAGTAGCTTTGCACATAGGATTACCCAAATTAACCCATAGGATTACCTTGCTTTGAACATACAAAATTACCCTAATTAATGCTATCATAATAAATGGTATTACTAGTATGAAAACCTATGGTTAACCCTATCGTAATCAACGGTATTACTAGTATTCCACTTATTGTAAACATTTCCAAGTTATGTAAGTCATTGTGCAACACCGGGACTTGGATTCGTATAAGCTAAACCAACTTTGTTCTAACAAGTTGTAACACTACTTAGTACAATGGTTCTAATTCATTACTAGTATCTTGTTGGTATCACAGTAAGCTCATAATGATTACCATAGTGTTAAACTCTTTCACACATGTATTATGATCTATTACTATTGGTATACTATATAGGCATTATAGGGGCAGGTTTGGAGTCAAATGACACATGTAAACAAGTGGCAATAATGGGACAATATGCTGGTTGGAAGACCCTAGAACTGGTGCCATTAGACACAAACTCAATACTAAGGCTTACACACTAATTAATCTAGGAGTCAAGCATGCAAACAAACCTTGTCACAAAGAAGTGCTAGTTGGTGATGGAATCCAACATCGCAGGATCGATGCGAGAAGGGGTTGAGTTTCGGTGGGTGGGAAAGTTATGTTGACAACCTACTTAACGAACTTATGCCCTAGTGCAAGCTACCTCACCGAGAAGTGGCCAACCTTCCAAGGAGTCTGATTAAGTCGAGCCAACGTCGATATGAGGTACAACACCACCTTCCCTATGTTGTCACCTTGGGTTGGAAGTCTAAAATATTATGGCCTATATGGTACCACCTACTATACCAAAGAAAAGGGGGGACAATCAACAATCTGGTTTATACGCAAGGGTAGGGTAACTAATCCTAAAACCACTTTGAGAGATTCCTCACAGAGAGGGGTTTCTCCCAAGTGATCCCCATAATATGTGCAACCACTATACCAAGAACAACAAAGCAGGGTTGATTACTCTGTCAACCCCAATGCAACATCGTGATTGACCCTTGTGTTAGAAGGGATTCCCAAATCCAGTGATATAACAACTGGATTTCACTCCCTAAATCAAAGATCTATGTTTTTTTATCAGTTTTGGAAAGTTATTCTTACAATCCTATTACAAAGATCTACACCTAAGCTTAGATGGGTTTGAGGAACCCTAGAAAAGTTGCTAAATAAATTTTAATTAATGGTTTATTTTAGGATGTTGTTACTCAAAGGAGTGGTCATGAAACTGATGGAATCTCATTTCGACTCTTTAAACCATGCAAGAGGAAAATGAAATGCGAGAATTTCAACTTCGATGAAAACTAGATATGGGAACGAGAAAGAGGTTTCAAACAAACAAATAATTTATTGATTGATTACTATGTGTGCACTGGGTGAAATCATGAAGATGGGTTACACTTTTGCTTGTTTTATGAGAAAAAAAACTGTATTTTCACAAGTTATTCAATTTCCGACATATAAAAGTAATTTTTTTTTTTTTCGAATTTCACTTTACAGTAAAAAAAAAACTTGTGAAGAATTGTGTTAGCTTTCCAATGACTATTTTTCAATTTTTTTTTTATCACGATTTGATATGTCAATTTGACAATT
>SNQJ01S0242341.1:0-13408 GCA_010110895.2 Picea sitchensis
ATGTGCCCCTAGTGGCTGAGCACTAGTGGGTGTATGAGATCCCTTGCTATATTGTTCAAGAGTCAGACCTACCTGTAACCCTAATTGTAATGTAAAGGGTACAGGTCGGCCCCACCTTAATGTAATTGATAATTAATGTAAAAGATAATTAATCGGGTTAATATTAATTATATTGTGAGATAGAGAGGTCTGTTGATATTATGGTAACTGCGGGAGGTATTTACCTCCACGTGTAAACCTGACGAGAATAGAATATTACGGGAAGCAAGAAAAAACCATAATGAGTTGGCTAATAACCCTAGAAGACATGTCGGCTCAAGAAGATAACTTGTATTAGGTGATTAGCCTCCAAGAGAAGAAGTCGGCCAAAAGAAATAATATACACTGAACAGACAGATACTGAGAATGAGAAGTCGGCCCAGGCAGTTAGCCAGAATTACTATAAATACAGGAGGTCAGTCTTCATTCTGGCAGGCAGTCTTAGAATTGCAGAGCAGCACTTGTGCACACTGCAGTGCCCAGTTTTGTGCATAGGTTTGGAGGAGAGCTGCCATTGCAGCTGTTGCAGCTAGCAGATCACGTTTGGCTTGGACTATCTCTTGGTTAGGGTTTGAACTATCTGATCAGCTCTTGTTGGTGCACTACCCTTTGTTTGGCTATCTAGCCTAGGGTTTTCTTCCGGAGTGATTCTCTGTCAAGGTTAAGGTGCTCGAAGGGTGGCTTCGGCCTATGGTTGGGTGACAATAGGATATTGTCAATGGTAAAACGAGCACGTCCATTATATTCTAACAAGGTCGGCCAATAGACACTTTTGTTGACAGGTCAAGTCTAATATAAGTAAAGGTAAATTCCCCATTAAGGAATCATATCTTTTGTGTGAGTTTGGAAATTTCAACAAGTACATCTTCTTGGGAAAAGTGTGCACCTCTCTTGGGCGCTAGTCTTCTAGGGTTTGCAACCACCCTCTTCTGTGCTAGGTTTTCTTGGTGGTTAAGGTCTTTCTCTTGAAGAATATAGCAAAGAATTTGGCTGGGTTTTCTTCCCTTGTTGAGAAGGGTTTCCCAGGATACTTCTTGTGTTCTTGTGCATGGTGTTTCTTCTTGTGATCTTGGTTGTTGCAACATAATTGTTTATGGTTTAAGTTAAATGCTAAAATGGAATGAACTTCATGCTTAAACCTTGTCTATTGAAAAATAAACAATTATCAGCCTTATGGCTGTAGCATTCAATGACATGCAGTAGCTAAATCAACCATAGAAAAATCCGCAAAACTAGTTTAAACAGTGCACCCTAGTTAGTGGAATTAGTGGCTAAAAAAATGGAGGAAAGTTAGGGGCTAGTTAGCGAGATATTAGCACCTAGGGTTAGTGATTTTATGCAGCCTAATGGCTGTAGAAAACAAGTTATTACAGCAATGAGAAATTATGGAAGAAAAGGGACGCCCTAAGGGAAGAAAAAACCCCAAAGCATCAAGATCGTTATCCAAAAGAGAAAGCTTATAAAGGTTGAAATTCCACGTTTGTCGAGGCAAATGTTTTGTATCTCCAATGCAATTTAAAATACGATTAGTGCCTTGCTATTGGGTTTATGGGGTCAATGAAAAAGATAGTTTGGCTAAACACTTGGGGGTGTACATCCTTGTAGTTCCCAAGTGTAGCTAAGTCAATCTAGGAAATGCCAAGAGGGTGTACGCCCTTGTACTTCTCTTGGCACAACCTTGAAAAATATATTTGACCTTGAGAAGCAAAACATGGATTGAAATGTTTGATCCACAAAGCCCTAGGGGTGTAAGCCCTGTTGTCGAGCTTATACACACTTGCAAACGTGAGCTAGGTCCTGCTCACTTAGTGTATCCTCAGAGGCACAATGCCTAGGTTCAAAGTCCACGCTGTCACTTTGACTTGAACCTCTTCCGTCTAGGCTAACTCCTAGGGAAGCCAAGGGGGGTAGACCCTAGTTACTAGATGAGATTAACGTTTAAATGTTCTAGGAGTTGGTTTTATTTAGTTAAAAGGTCAGGGGGAATCTAGCCTATGATATTAAACAGCAAGTGCAAGATGCAATTATCTAAGTATGAAAGTCAGACCTTTTCCTAGGGCAACTAAGACTAGTGCCTAAGATTGGGCAAGGGGTCAACTAAGTTAAAGGGATGTTCGTTACAAGATAATTACAAGTTACAAAGATTACAGAATTATAACAAGACAGATACTGATAGATACAAAAGAATATATGAGATATACAAGCTAAACTAGATTAGATATAAGATACACAGAAAGAAAGCCTAAGATATACAGATTAAGGCTAAGCTAGATACAATAGATACAAGATATTAACAAGTGCTTGAAATGTGCAAGAAAAGAAGATATTCAAAGATGAACAACCATCAACACATCAAGCCAAGCATGCTCACAACAGATAGAATTATGTTGGATTGCCTATCAATGGTCAAAAGACGCAAGGCACTCAAGACCCAGTCAAGAGAATGCCTCCAGGTGGATGCGCACTTCTTGAAGGATCACACCACAGATACAGGGATACAAGATAGATGAAAAGATGTAACCACTTAGGCGATTATTCTACAACAAATAAAAGATAACTGGCATGTAAATTGAAAGACAATGAGATCAGTGCTTGCAAGTGTAAAATTTAAATTGCAGGTGTTGCAGACCTAGGATTGAGCTAAGTGATTAAGTGTAATTAATTTTAACCCTATCTAGGTGTCAACCCAAAAACTCTCCTCCCCCACTTACCAAGTGACTGCTAGATGCTCAAGAAGTGAGGCAACGAGGGCTACACTAGCTTCACGGGTCAGCCCTAAGATCAGAGTACTCTCGGAAAGGACGTCGCGCGCCGTGAGACCGTCCCCGGCCTAACACCTTCCGTTGCCTTCCTCCAACCCCGTTTTAAATGGCGAAGATGGTGAATTATGGCATCCTATTAAGTCTAATTAATTTATTTTAGATCTATGAGCTAAGTATTGCAATGTATGTTTGAGTTCTTGTAGCTTGCTCAAATAAAGATGCCAAAGCACTGAAAAAGAGTGTGAACTCTTAAACCATGAAATTGCAAGTTCTTAAGTGGTTGAGTTATTGCATGTAAATTTTAAGAACTGACAAAGTTGAATGTGAAGGCTGAAGCCTTTGAAACACAAGATTGCAAGTTGAAAGCTTTAAAGACATTATTACATGTGAAACATAAAGCAATATAAACAACTTGCGGAAAGTAAAATGATTAATTGAGCCCTTAAAATAATGATACTTGCATGCATGTACATAAGATAGAAGACTTAAGAAACAATTGCTTGCATGTAAAGTAGATGACAGAATCGAAAAGATTAATTAACCAATTAGCGCATGCATGTGTGTTGGGTGAAGACTTAAGAAATTAAAAATTTCATGCAAGGTAAACGGAAATGAAAGCAAAGATTCACAATGCCTCCACGGGCTCTAAACTAATTAATTATGTGTGTATGATCTACTCTAGATAATTTTAGATTTAATCATGCATGTAGATATCACAAATAACTAGCTAACTAAGAAGTAAAGGCATAAAGGAAACTAATCTAGAGCATGCGAATTAAAGACTAAAAAATAAAGGAATGCAAGTCACTTGGGTACAACTCATTTGGGCTTGCTTTACAGCAATTTAGAATAGAGAAGAAGAAGAGAAACTTTTACCACAATGAGAGGAGTTGTTTGAAGGTGTGTTGTGCATGAAATTGGGTAGCATGCCCTCTTGTCCTGGCAAGAATCTCCAAAAATCAGCAAGCTACTGCTTGTTGATTTGAACTACAACACACTCAAAAAAAAACGTTATGAAATCTCTGTCTTTCAACAGAAATTTCATACATATATAAACCAGAAAATTATAGTGTTTTAATTGACCTATCTAAGCATATTAGCTACTAAAATCAGAAATGGAAGAGCATGAAAATAATCAGAAAATATTTTGGAGTGTAAATGAGAAGAGTAAATCCGTGCTTGGATCTATCCCAATATCTTCTCCTTGAAGTAACCTGCAAATCTTAAACAAAACGTGAGATGAATAGATAATGATTGCACACACTAATAACATTAACTAATTTCTATCATTAGTGAATGTGAATCATATAAGCTAGCAATTATACAATCACTAAGCCTAGCCAAGTAAACTAATTTACCCAACAATCTATCTACAATCACAATAATATTTAAAACAAAAAACAGTTTCACCTCATAATCATGTGAAGAATCCAAACAAATCTTGAGATCCTTGAGTCCCCCAAAGCTATTTCATTTTATTATCCAATGGGAAGAGGTTGTAGCAACTAATTGCCACAAGCTCTTCAAGAACAACACCAATGAAGAAATACGACAATAATGAGAGAGAGAGAGAGAGTGGGATGGTGAGAAAATAGTAGCATAACAATACTCTGAAGCAAGGTAAAAAATGAGGGAGTGAGGTTTCTTTTATAGCCTTGGGAGACCAAGAGACCCCTCTTGGATCTTCAACACTTGTCAAAGCTCCAAAGGGAAAGACAACTCAAAGGTAAAACGAACCAATGAGATGATAGGCTTTTAGGGTGAGGGGAAATGGAAAGAAGATGAAGTGGATGAGGAGAAAGAAAGAGAGGAGGGACGAATTAGGCAAGGAGAGGCCCACGCATAGGTTAAAGGGAGAGTTTCTTGCTTTCATGGAAGATGTTTCCATCCCCCATAAGCTTTATCCAATTTTGCAAGAGGAAAAGCGTGAGTCAAGGGAGGAATGCATAAGCTTTTTGAGAGGCGTATGGAAGGGTTGGACCCACACTTTAATTAAAAGCAAAACTCCAACTTAAAGATTGATGTTTCCACGTTTTTGAAAAGGAAAGGCGTGAATTAAAGAGGGGAAACGTGAAGTACGTGAGGAAAGTGAGGTGAGAAAGCGTGAGGTTTAGTTGGAGTGTGGAAGGAGTGTGGAGTCCACACTCTTGGGTCATGTGGAGGGTAGAAGAAAGGCGTATGAGTGGGAGAGGGGACCCACGATTCCATTAAGAGGTGGTTTCCAACTTTACGTGGGAGATGGGGGACGTACTCCTCGTATGGGGATTTAATTAAAAGGTGAGTAATAATTAAATGAGTGGGTAAAGGGTAGGTAATGGTTAGGAAGGGTGTGGGTAGGTTAGGTGGGTTCTCTCTTCATTAAAATCACACTTACTTCACCGTTTTTGACTAACTATTACAAAATTGACATTTTCCCATGTCCTCGATTTAGCAATTAAAATCGTTGTTTTCCAAAAAAAACTCCTAAGTGGACAAAAACCCTAACAAAACTTGTCCGACTGAGTTGAAACTTGGTCCACGGGTGCAGGGGGTCTCATTATCTTTCTTTTGAGTACAAATACCCCTATCAAATATCCCGGGACCTAAGTTTTACATTAATTACCTGGAATTAATTAATTAATTAATTCCCAACCTTAAAAAAAACCTAGCTAAACTCGACGGAATTCCGCGAAAATTTGTGTGTTGTCTTACATGGTCATTTACAACATTCCTAAACACTAGCTACCTAAGAATGACTTCATTAGATGCCTTTCACCACTTTGGAGGATTTATTGCTAGTGGGAGTGAAAAACTCAAGGGAGATTAACCCAGCTGGTTAGGCCACATTAACCTCCTGAGGATAAAAAACACTCAGTGAAAGGAACTCTCCTAATGAAGAAACCTTAAGGCAACTGACCTAACATGATCCATGTAGACCTATTACATTATAAACCCACGCAGGGGTGTGGTAATCCCGCTTACAAAACTATGTGTTGGAGCAAAAAATGCTCTGTAGAACCGAAAAGTCTTCAACATGTTTGCATCTGCTGATGCATATCTTCATGGTACATGGAGTTGACCCCCTAGTTGAATCGGTAGTCAACAAGCCCTTTTACTTCCTAGGGTTTGCAAACCAAGATGACCTTGGAGGGTGTACGCTCTTGTAGTTCTCCAAGACAACTTGTAAAAATTTACCTTTCTTAAGCAAGAGAACAAACCTTGGGGAGGGTGTATGCCCGTGTACTCCTTCAAGGGTTCTAACCAACAATAATTATGGAAAAAAGCAAGACAAAAGACAAGAAATGCAGATTTTCCCTTACCAATTCGACAAAAAAGCTAGATCAAAACCTAATCTTCCAAGTTAAGTCCATCCACATGCATAAGAAAGAGTCTTCAAACATAGCGCATCACTTTTCACCATCAATAGCAAAGATAAACCATAACAATTGCACAAGAGATAGAAAGAGCCAAGACGGCCGAAAATTTCAAATAAGTATCCTTCTCCACAAGGGAGAGCTATGTCAAAATAAGATCTTGTGATCTCTATTTATACAAAATGTAGCTAACATTGTTTGTCCACATACTTTAGGGTAAAACACAAGATTAGGGGTTAACAACCCTAATCTTGCCCCTTCTACAAAATAATATTAAACAATTCCTTTAAAATTTCACTTTTGCACAAATAAAACCCTAATTTAGAATGATGTCACCCCTTTAGGGGACGTTTTGGCATTAGGAGAGAGTCATTGGTGCAGGAGGAGGATGTCTAGGCTTCCCAAAGCAACATGTCACATATCCACGTCACTTCCTTTATGGTCAAAGCCCACTTCTCCTCAAAACATCCAAGTGCCAATGCATAAACCACACCACCAAACGCTAACCCCCCTAGGTGACGTCATGCCTCAAGAAGAGACGTTTTGCCTCTCCTAAGCAAAACATTTGGCATGTGGGGGCTAGGTTATGTCATCCAAGTCATATTTAAGGCCTTCCAAGTTTGATCTCTCTCATCCGGCATGCAAGCCCTTGGCATCCAACCTGTGGGCTTGTAGCCCCATGGAAGCCCAAGTTAGGCTTGTTCTCCCACAACTGTCCACCAACTAGGTCCTGCAAAGACAAATGAGCACGCCCTCCAAGGATCTCAAGTCATAACATCATGATAAGTGAATCCAATCAATAAATAAGCCATCTAAGCATGTGCATCAAAGATCACTATATCAAACAATTAATTTCTCAAAGACACTATGCGACTTGTCAAGCTTGAATATGGGAGGGTTGACGAGGTGTCCTATTGGGTAGATCTTTCCCTAGGTCAAGGAGAGTTTCAAAGAAATCCCTTTCTAAGACAAATAAAGTGGATGAAGTGGTTGGGGTCAAGACTCAATGGGCATAGGGCTCATGACATACAAGGGGTTGTAGTGTCTCATTCATGGGTGCCTTTGTAGAGGGTGTGTGGTATCTTCGTCCACAATGCACTTTTTCCAAGCTCATCAATTGCCTTTTATCTTTCTTTCTTTGTATTTTCTTTCAATATAGCATAGGGAGAAATTGAAGCTCACTGCCCTGGCGTGGTGACCAAATGATGGCAATGTCACCCACAAACACCTAGTGGAAATGGGAAGGTTGGCTCGTGATGAGACCCCCTTTGCCTCAGTCATGCAACTGAGAGTCATTTCCCTGGTTTGGTGCCCAGATGATGACAATGTCATACAACTAGATATTTATGGACGTGATAGGTCGACTCATGATGAGACCTCCTATCCTTCAACTAACCCTTTAAGCATTCTTTATTATATTGTGGGTCCCCTTTACTCATAGATAAGTGTTTTATTGCTTTATTGGGTGATCCCTGGGCAAAGCATCTGGAAGGTTTAAATAAGGCTTTTATCTTTTACCCAACATCAACCCCTCTAGGCCTTTAGCCCCTTCTTCCCATAGAATGAGAGACAACCCCTTCTTGGGTCAATACACCCTAAAATCCCAAGAGATAAGGAAATGGACGGGAATAATGATGGAAAGTAGTAAGTATGGTCGTGAACGGTACGATGGCTCATTAAGGGAGTTCCTAGTAGCAAACCCATCCCCAAGGAAAACCACTTACTAGGGAATAATGTCAACCACCAAGGTGAAGCAGGGCAAAACCCATAATGTCCAAGCACATATCATGAAATCTAGAGCAATCTAAGATAAAACATAATCAAATGGCTTAAAAATTGAAATGATGCTCACCATAATATTGACTTGTACCTCATGGAGCAAGGCCCATTGTCTTTCGAAAGCCAACTGGTGTGGTGGATGCCATCTGTAAACCTATGACCATCTGTGGTGGTGAGTGGGTTTTCTATCTATGCAAAAGGGTATTGTTGGTCATGTAGTCTCTCAGCACTCCATATCTGCAACCTGAGGGCCTCGAGACATGATCTCCTTAGTTATCCACAAAATGGGGATAACAGGCCCTAGGATTAGTTAGTAGGCCCCCCTCTATTAAACAATTCAAATATTTTAAAAAAAAATTGAAATTTGTTGGTTCTAGATGCACTGTATGGAACTGGTTGGTTCCGTAAAAAAAGGTTGGTTCGGTGTTGAACCTACCAAAACGGCAAAAAACAGTTTAGTGTCGTTGATCCAACCGGTTTTTCCCCTGCTATCCCCTAGCCTAGGGATAACTAAGGAGATCGTGTCTCAAGGCCCACAGGTTCCAGACATGGAGTGTCGAGAGTAAGACAACCTAAGCATAACCCCAGAGGGCCCTGTTATCCCCCACTTTTAGGGATAACTAGGAGATCATGTCTCGAGGCCCACAGGTCCCAGACATGGAGTACCGAGAGCAGGATTGACTTTAACATGGCCCTGGAGGGCCCACCTTTTCTTTCTTCCAACATGTTTATCTTGTCAGCAGCAACAACATCCATCACCATCGGCTTGGTCTTGTGTTAGAGATGGTTCTTGCTCCATGAGGTAATTAGTCCAGGTATCATGGTATGTGTCACTTTGATCATCAAAACCCTTGAATATGTGCATTTGATTCCTTTTGTTTCTAACAAATGCTTGGATCTTACACTTGCCCACTCGACCATGTCTGGGGGCATTGACAAGATGCCCTAGTAAGCCTGTGACCTTAGGTTTCGGTTTTCCACTAGGGGGGTATTTCTGAAAAGCCATCGTCCGCTCCCTTCACAGCACCACTTTTCCATCTTGCTTCCCGCTCACCTATCCCATCCCCCTTGTTCAGGTACTGGGTTGACCTATTTTCAGGATTGTACATTATCTCGTGGGAAGAAGGGGATAAAGGCTCAAAAGGTAAAAGCAAGCTGGTAAAAGATAAAAGCCTAAGAATAAAACCTCGAGATGCTTCGCCCAGGGATCCACGAGAAAACAATAAAAGGCTTCTCAGCAAGAGACAAGAGGGACCCGAAAAAGTAATAAAACAAGACCTAACCAGAGGATAGGGGGTCTCATCACGAGCCAGCCTATTAGGTCCATGGGTACCTAGCAATATGACATTTCCATCAACTGGTTACCACGCCAGGGCAGTGACTCTTAGTTGCATGGCCAAGGGAAAGGGGGTCTCATCACGAGCCAGCCTTATCATTTCTATGAAAGTACTTGTGGGTAACGCTGCCACCACTGGTCACCACGCCAGGGCAATGTCCCCTGATTACCTCTTGAACAAAAAAAGCAATAAAGAATAAAAGGCAAGAATGGGCTTGGCAAAAATGCATCCAGGACAGGTACAGCTCGCCTTCTACAAAGGCACCCACAGGTAATTTTGCATCCTTGGCCCTCATTGCACCCACCTGCATGGACATCCCCTGACCACATCACCCACTTACATGGCTTAGATGAGGTCTCTTCCGGGAAATTTCCTTTTCCAGTGGACACTAGCCCAATAGGACGCCTTGTCTTTTTCTCCAAACTTGTATTGCAAGCTTGTGTAATGTCTTTGAGCTTTTAACTGATGTATTACGGATTTTATGCACATGTTTAATAATATTGATGATGAGATGTGATTGACATTGCTATGATCCCTGTGCCTAATGAGTCCATGGAGGGCATAGTTGTTGATGTGCAGGATCATGCCCGACGGACAGGTACCATTTTGGAACGATACACATGGAGAGATGATCAGTTCGGACCTCCATGGGGCTGAAGAGCCCATCAGATGGATGTTGAGACCCCATCAAGGGGCAGAGACAAGACAGAGATGGGTCAAGGGCTTTGCATCGGAAAAGAGGAGGATGTTCCACCAGAGGCACCCTGGCAGAGCTTGACCTAGGGGGATTGGCCCTTTTCCAGTGGGACGTTGGCCTTGGAAGGCCTAGGACGTCACCCATGATGACCATGACGTCATCCAGCCTTATGGACGTCTTGGGAGGCAGACTGGGCAGTATTGGCACGGGTGGTAGGTTGGAGAAGCCCAAGAAGGGCTAACATTTTGCTCCAGGATGCTCCATTTTCCCTAGAAGGGGCTAACATCTCCCTTAGAGGGGCTTGACATCTCATTTCAGCTTGATTAGGGTTTTAATTTGTCATTTAATGTAAAACAAGTATGATTTTTAGTATTTTGGCCTTGTCGGCCTTTTTATGACCTAAAAGTAAAATTAGGTCATTGATACAGTATATATTGAGGGGTTTTACTCTCATTTTTTCATCATCTGACACTCACTCATTAGTGAGGTCTGAAATTTGCGCCCTCTCTTGGGTTATTCGCTGAAATTGTGAGGAGCACTTGTTGAAGGAAGACTTTCTTGGCATATTTTGGCATTTCTCTTGGTGGAAGGTGTTACAACTAGGATTTGCTATGCTTTTCTTGGTGATATGTAAGTGAATTTCTGCAAAACTTCTTGGTTGAATGGTTGTATTGTTATTTCTTGCATTTGGTGTTATAAATTTGTTGAATAAACCCTAGGTGACAAGCACACATCATTGGTCCTTGTCTCATGTCCCCATTAAGAGATTTTTCAACCATTGTTTGAAGAAGGGTGAGCCGAGCCGTAGCTACACTCTTCTTTTCTCTTATTTTTGCTAATCGTTTCCTTTCCTGAGCTAAGAAGGAGAAGACGTCCCAAGGCCTAGTTCCCCTACACCTTGAGAATCGTTTTTCCCCTAGGGTTTGCTGGTGAAGCCTTGTTGTAGCAACACTTTGCTTCTCAAACCCTCTTGTCTTGGTCTTATGCTATATCTTCAGCTAGCCCCAACTGCCATTGAGTTAAGGAAGGAGGAGAGAGCACCGAGGCCTAGTTCCCCTAAACCAAGGTGAGCCTCTCTCCCCTAGGGTTTTGACTTTGAGGCCTTGCCCCAACAACACTTCAAAGCTTCACCTTCTAGTCCTTAGTTGTACTATCTTTTGATCCTTTAGCTCCTGCATCCTTCACTTTTGACTCCATTAACCATAAGGCATTGATCTAAAGACCTCTTGATTTGAGTAAACTTGATCACAAAACCACTATCAATACTTTGCATGAAACCCTAACTACTCTAACCCTAGCTTAAGACTTGTTATCCCCGATTTCTAGGGATAACTAGGAGATCATGTCTCGAGGCCCACAGGTCCTAGACATGGAGTACCAAGAGTAGGATTGACCTGAGCATGGCCCTAGAGGGCCCATCCTTCTCTTCTTTCATCAGATTCTTCTTGTCAGCAGCAGCAGCATCCATCACCATCGAGCTGGTCTTGTATCGGAGAAGGCTCTTGCTCCATGAGGTAATTGGTCCAGGTATCATGGTATGTGTCACTTTTGATCATTATAACCTTTGGATATATGCATCTTAAATCCTTTATCTCTGACGACTGCTTGGATCTTACATTAACCCACTTGACCATGATTGGGGGGATTGACAGGGTGTCCTAGCAAGCTTGTACCCATAGGTTTTGGTTTGCCACCGGGGTGATTTCTGAAGAGCCATCGTCCGCTCCCATCATTTCATCATTTTTCATCTTATCTCCCGCTCATCTGTCCCATTCCCCTAGTCCGGGCATTAGGATGATTTGTTTGTAGGGTTGCACCTTATCTCGTGGGAAGAAGGGGCTAAAGACCCAGAAGGTAAAAGTAGTTGGTAAAAGATAAAAGCCATAAAAATGAAACCTCGAAATGCCTCGCCCAGGGATCCCCGAGAAGGCTATAAAAAGCCTCTCAGCAAGAAACAAGAGGGACCCAAAGAAAAATAACAAAAAAACAAGACCTAGCCAAGAGGATAGGGGGTCTCATCTTGAGCCAGCCTATTATGTTCATGGGTACCTAACAGCATGACATTGCCACTATCTGGTTACCACGCTAGGGCAGTGACCTTTGGTTGCATGGCCAAGGGAAAGGGGGTCTCATCACGAGCCAGCCTTCTCATCTCTGTGAAAACTAAAAAGCTGCAAATTAGAAAACTGAAAGCTGCCCTCATCATCTACTGCAGATTCAACATTTTTACTTTCTGATTTGTCAATCTGCTCATCACTTTTCAGGTCTTTAATGGGAAAAAACAGATCTTCAGGACAGCCTAAAACAGTAGATGCATTTGATACAATGTCAAAATCATCACTAAGGTTATCATCCTGAAGATCACCCATCTCTTGATCATGGTGAGAGATATCTTCTACTGCAGCAAAATCTTCATGAATATTTAGATTTTTATCAAAGATATCAACAACCTTCACATCAAAAACTGAAACAAAGGGTGCAGAAGAAGAAAAATAATCTTCTTGATGTTCCTTATCACCGGTGTTATTTTCCTCCATCTGCAAAACTGAAAGTTGAGGACTGCATACACCAGTTTGAAGTTCTATTTGAGTAATAGACATTTGATCCATATGATTTGTACTTTGAATAATTAGATCTTCAGATGTACAATACTCAGATGAAGATGAAGCGGGAGAACTCTCAACCTCATCGTACAATATATATTCTTCACAACAATGTTCAAGAAGAAATTCCTGAGAGAAAAATATTTCACATCGATGATGAAAAGCTGTATGAAATTCATTTAAAGAAGATATACTAGAAGAAGGCAAGGATTTATACCATTTGCGAGCATCACCTTCCAACGAATACATAAACATCTTCATCATGAATATTTAACTGAACCATGCATTGACGAAATCTGATGAGATGATCTGAAGGATTGTCTTCTTTCTTTTCTGCAAATCTTGGCATGTGATCTCCCCAAATATCTATAGAAGGAACTGGATGTGGGAAACCAGGAACTATTGAGAAGTCAAGAGGTGCAAACCTCCGAGCCAAGAGAGTTGCAAACGCCTTTGACATTTGATTATTGTGGAGTCGCCACTGAATCTGTCCTTCATGGAGTCGCTAGATAGATGATTACAACTGAAAAAGTGCCCAGTCTTTGTCTATCATCAAAGCTGGATCTTGACGTCTCCCAAGGAAGCTGAGCTTCGATCTCCTCTCCCCGGCAACGGCGCCAATTTGTTATCACTCCAAGAAACCCTTTGTGGTTGTAGACCAAAGGTGCTTGGTAACTTCAAGTCAAAATGTTTTTTGTGTTTTGTGTATGTGGATCAATGGGATAACTCAGCAGCAATATGGTATACAGACAGTCAAAATGAGAATCAAATGAAACAGTGCTCTCAAGGATTAATAATCAGTTAATTACTTGAAGTGGGTGAAGAACAAATGCTTATA
>SNQJ01S0242342.1:5733-25501 GCA_010110895.2 Picea sitchensis
ATGAGAAAAATAAGGATGTACATATTACACTTTAGATCTTGGACAAAACACATTATTTAACGAATAACTTGTTTATGTAACATAAATAGTTTATCCATGTAAAAACCATATTTACCCCATGTAGAAATAAATATCTAAAGCAAACTTAGTTTTCCTTTTTGTAAAAATAAAAATCTAATGTAACTTTAGGGGAAAACCACAGGGAAAAACCATGGGAAAATACCATGTGCAAATAAACCATGTGGTTTTGCTAAAACCAAGGGTAAAATATAAATAAATAAATAAAATGAAAAACAAAGAAATAAATAAAAAGAAAGAATTAATAAAATTAAAATAAAAAATATACACAAATTAAGAAATTAGGCCAAATTACACAAAAGTCAAGGTTCCATGCCCATCATGGTTCCACTAGTCAGGGTTCCTCTAGGCATGGTTCCACACCAAGGGGCCAAAATTAGGAATAAGGCATATTAGGTAGATTTTGAGAAACCAAGTGTCAAGGAGAGTAGCTTGGTCATATGGCGATCAAGAACACTGCGATTTAGCTGTGACAAATAGAAAGAGACAAAGGGGAAGAAGACGACACTTTATGCGATGAATCAATGCCACAAGTAGCGACTGATGGTAAAAGGAGATCGATGCCAATCCATATGCCCAACATAGGTTAATATAGTAAAGATGAACATCTCTGGGGGCATACCTACTAAGATCACGAGGAACAAGAATACAACCATATCAAGGAAAAGGTCCTTACTCCAGACCACTATGCATGATACAAATGTAACAAATAATAAACATGCATTAGGTGACAACATGACAAAGATTTACATATGTGAAGCTCAATGGGAATTAATCCTGGGTTTTCAGAGAGAGGGAATATTGAAAAAGATCCTAATAGAGATAAATCTGAAGAGTCTTAGGGATAGGCCTACAGGAAAAGTGCATTCGATAGCCTTGGGAGATTCATATCTCAGGGTAACTGTAAACCAAGGTAAGTTTCTTCATGATAAGGGGAAAACTGGTAAGGATCAAGGTCAAGGTTCTGGATAATGATTAAGGGATTCCCTCGCTAGAATCTCAAGGATGGAGGAATAACCTAAATGAAGTGTCCATGCAAACCTACTCTCACAAAACATAAAAATGAGATCAATCAAACGATTAAAATGAGACTTGTCAATATGCCATAAATATTACATTCCTTTCCTTCAAGTAAATTTATAAATGAATGTTGGGTCTATTCAACGATAATCATTGTGGCTATCGATAAGTGTCTTGATGCATGTGCCACGTATTTACTAAAAAAAAGGATTAGTTATTTTATGATTCAAACTTATAGTTTGAAATAGAAGAGTAGGATCCACATGTGAAAGCATGAAGATGAAGACATGAAGCACAACATGCAAGCAGGAAGATGCATAATTTGAATTAGTTAATCATAAAAGTCATAAAAAACAAACTCATCTAAGACAATCATCAATTAAGATCAAACCCCCAATTCCCTCAAGGTAGAAAAAGAATAAACATTAGGTTCAAGCATTAGAGGATTAAGCATTAGGGATGTAATTTCAGTAGCCCCCCCCTTTCCTTTAGCTTGTTAAAGAAAAATTAAAGGGGGTTTGTTGTGGCCTCAACATGTAGTTAGTCATCAATACAACGAGATTGTGTGACACATTGAGGGTTCAACTTCGACCCTTTACTTTTTAAACAACCACATACTACGGGGGTGCCATAAAACAAATCTAGTTCATGGTTTAAAGTAACAATGGCTTAGGATGGTCACAAGAAGACGGCATGTTACATTTGGTGGGGTAAAATGGCTCTCCATTTTCATCTACTATATGCCTACGATATCTTTCCTTGGATAAGATATTGTGGCATTTTTGTATTGGTGGAATATCCTAGTGCACATTTTGAACTTGATCTTGAATTAATATCCTACAAAATTGAATGCACAATTATTCAAATGCATGCACAAAGATATCATATAAAATTCAATCAAATAATCAAAATATAAATAAAATTTGGACTTCCTTCAAATGACAATGGAGAACTTGGTGAACATGGTTGAACGATATGGAATGAAGAATCTAAAGCCATATATATATATATATATATATATATTATTATTATTTTGAAAAACAAAATGCACGTTTTTCATCAATGTGCTAAAAAATGAAACGAAAAAAGTGTAGGAATTTCATTTTGTAAAAGTGATTTAAACAAAAACCTAAACCCTAATAAATTGTTGTGCCAAAAGTTAGAGGGGAGACTTGTGCAAGAGAGATTTATCGAGTAAGATATTGAAGTGGAAAGATTTTTCTGAAAAAATGAATTTGTAAAGGGTCACCATGGGTTGTATACAAATTTGTAGGGGAGAAAGTTTAGGTATGTAACTTCATTCTCTTCATCTCAACATATTTTTCTTCAATAGATTAAAGAATTCCAAGACATTTTTCAATTTTTCCTATTCATATTTACTGTTTATTTAAAAAATAAAAAGGTTTGAGAGTCGTCTTCAACATTGCAAACCTTAGCTTTATTGTTGCTTCCCTTTTTGTTTTATATTGCTGCAAACCCTAGTTTTGTTGTTGGTTTCCTTTTGTTTTATGTCGTTGTAGACCCTAACAATTGGGTTTTAATTTCTTTACCCTTTTAGAATGTATTAGTTTTTGGGGGCTTTGGGTATTTGTTGGCCTTAACAATTATTTTGATGTAAATAATATTTTAATGGATTGGGGCCCCTCATCACATTGGATTCTAATCCCTGTCTCTCTCTGTTTAAAAAATAAAATGTTTTCAGGTTTCATGATATACAATGTGAATTAAATATATACACATGCATTTTTTAATGTAAAGCACACCACTTGGCCCTATCAATTTTATTTACAAATATTTTTTGGTATCACAATGTGCATTGTACTACATACACACACCAATGTGTATATCTATATAATATGCACCTATGTGTATTAATGTATAATGTGTTGATTAACCCAAAAATAGTTTTAGGTTGGAATGTTTACTTAGATTGTAAATTGGTTTTCATAATTGGTATATTTCTTTATGAAAGTATTTTATTAATAGAAGATGGTTGATAAAAGATTAGGGAAAACAACTTATAGCAATGGGAATGAGGGAAACACATCCCAAGAAGAGAACATGGAAAGTTATTTGAAGTTTTAATATAAAAGTAATATATTTGAATTATTCGTAGATTTAAATAATGCGTATTAGTTAATGTGTTTCTTGCAAAAAAAAACTTGAAAAAATTCGATAAGATTGTTCACAATTTAAGTGGAAACGAACTTAAAAGATTTATGGAAATGTTGCAAATAGGGAAATCAAGTTGATGAAAAGGTGATCAAAATGAAGTTTTTCTTTGACTTTTTACTATTATAATTGTACTTCTTAATAATAGTAACCAATAGGTTTCAAACATTTGATTTCACATATGTTGATTGTGTGTAGGGATCGATAGTGAGGAAACATAAGGCTCTCCTAAGAAAGAAAAAAGGCTTTACGATGATGTAAATCATAATGAATTGGTCCTTAGTTCATTTGGAGTTGTATTAGAAGTTAATGATAGGTAGAACAACTTTTATAAAACTACGAGGGATATAGTGCAAAAAAAGTATAGATGTTCTTTTCACTTATAGTAGACAAATCAATCCAATGAGTCTAATATTTAGGCTATATTTAAACTACAACTAGAAATTCTAGAGGAAAGGTCAATGAAACCCATGAGACTTGCAATAGAAAAAATGTACAATAAAAAAAAAGAATCATTCATAAAGTATTATTTCTAAACATGTTTTTATTTAATGTGTATATATTAATCCAGAAAATTAACAAATTAGTATTTTTACTATATTACTTTCATATAAATATTAATCAATTTTTTAATGTGATTTCCATTTTTTAGAAAGATCAAGAAAATCAAAGACATTGAATGAGATGGTATATAAAACATTATGGTAGGGATGTACAAAAAAGTGTACAAAGACATGGTCAAAGAAATAAGAATAATTGAACTATGGGAGGAGGTATCCAATCAACAACATGCATGAAATGTATGTAATCATTGATTACTATTTAAAAAAAAAAATTGTAATTAGTGTTGGGGAATAAAATGGAACATGATATGAAACACGAACACAATACCGTCGAAAATCAAAGAGGTATAATAATTTTGAAGAACAGAGGTCGTGTCTAAAGACACCGTTACAAAACTTAAGCACAATGTACTGTGATCAGAACATCACAATGCATATTGCACTTCTTGATTTGCATGATCTATTGTGCAATATCACTTCACATTAAACATATCGATAATTACCCAAGGGATATTCTTTAATAGTCTCAAGATCTAACCGAATCCCATAGAATATGGAATATCTTGTCCACATATAACCATAAGCGGTTAGAATTGATTCCACAAAATCCACTCTCTCAATTCAGATCAATAGGATTCGATCTAACCAAATATCCATCCAACTCATAGTCAATTACTAGGCTATTCAATCCACCACCCAACTATCTTCAATTTCTAGTCGATTGTCTGACCGATAGGCACACCAACTACCCAACCAACTGGTGTGGTGTACTGGTCGATCACTCGACTGACTATATCCTAATGTAGGCCAACCTCTCGATCAACTGAACCTAGGAGATGTATGATGAACCATCAATGATTTATGTTCCAACACCTCCCCATCAACACACAAATCTAGAGTTTCAGGAGGTGAAATTACAACACTAGAACACCCCCCCATAATTGCATATTTTTGAATCCCAAGCAAAGTGTGGAGCTTGATAAATCTAGATTCAACTAAAGGTTTGGTGAAGATATTAGCAACTTGATCTTCTGTGCAGAAATATTCAAGAGAAACAACATGGTCATGATTTAACTGTTGCAAGTAGTGAGCATGGAGTGTTGGATTATTGAGGGGGGGGGTGAATCAATAATAGATCAATTCAATCATTTTTAACCACAATATGCAAGTGTTATATCAATGTCACATTATCATCCAATAGTTGCAGATTAAATAAGCAATGAACAAATGAGAAATCATACACATAGAAAGTATACTGATATTTTTACATGGAAACCCAAAGCGGGAGAAAACCACATAATGATTTTTCTTATTTGTCTTTAAGAATTACATTCATTGAAAGCACCAACTTCCTTTGTTTTCCAGCTGCAACTGGAAGGAGGCTCCAACTGGAAGGAGGCTCCAACCCCCTAATTTGTCAGGCTACAACCCGAGGGAAGCTCCAACTCCCCAATTCTCTAGCTACAACTAGAAGGAGGCTACGCCCCCCTATGTTCTCCAACTACAACCGGAAGGTGGCTACAACCACCTGTCCTTGCCCCATCCAACTGCCCTAACGTATAAGTAGAATGATGGAACCACTATCACACTATCACTCTGAGATATACTACTGTAAATCTTTATCAATCAACTTGCACCAAACAACCTGTACTAATAACTTAAACCATGCATCAACCTGTACCTCAATCTATAATCAACCTGTACCATAAAAAAATGCATCAATCATGCACCAACCTGTACCATAAACAAGTTCATCAACCATGCACCAAACCTGTACAAATAACATGTCACAACAACCTATGACAACAACCTGTCTCATCAATCTTATCAACCAAATCAGATCTACTCACCAAGATCAATCACCAAGACAACTCTCAAATATGTGCATCAAACAAGCATAACACAACAACTCATAATCTTCACCAAGATCAATATGTGCTTCTAATAAAATACCAATACAAGTATGCTACATCATCCATAAAACATGTGTCAACAATACTACTAACAAGTGCCTCCAACCATGTAAAAAGTATGTACCAATCATGTATCAACTACTCATCAACTATGACTCATCAAGATGTACCAACATCATCAACTATACACCTCATATATGTACCAACTCATCAACTACTTGTCTCAACCATGTACCCGACATGTACCTCAACCAAAAGCTCTCATCAATTTCATCATCCAAATCTGATTTGTAACTCTATAATAGACCTAGTGTATATGATCACATACCTACAAACCTTCCTTAACTTTAACAATAGGAGACTAGCTTTTTCATCAAACTTTACTTTAGTCTGACATGACTAATTTTGGATTAGTCAACAACCCTAACTTGAAATAATCATAACTATGTACCTGTATTGAATAAATATTTAACAATGGTACATAATGTTCTTTAGTGTGTTTTATGCAATTCCTCCAGGATTCACTACTTGGAACCTCTTAGAAAAGGAGTTATAGAAAAAATGACATACCTTGCTGAATTCTGGCTTATTCTAGAGAGTGACTTTGTAGAGCATGCCCCAATGGAATATTTGTTGTATGGATCTGAAAATTTTACATAGAATACTATAGACTGTACTCTAACCAAAACATTTGGTCTTATTGAATTTGGATCTGTTATGAAGAATTTATGTCGTTTTTACTCGAAACACATGTTTTAGACTAGTTTCAGGACTAGCCACAAACCCTATTTTCCACAGAGTCTAACTCAAAAAATACAACAACCCACAAGCTGAAATTAGTACCATAGATAATTGGATATTTTTTCTCAATGGCCTATCAATTTCAAGTTCTGAAACATTCTAGAAAAAAATTTATTGCGAAAATGGTGAGATGACCTGTAAATAACATACCTTAGAAAACATTATCAAAAGACTTTTTCCTCCCTTGAATTTCGGCCTTCTTTACTTCACCTTCCCTCTGAAATTCGACTTAGATATCCTTTGGTTACCTCATTCACCTGTAGATATTCAATATGCTGAAGTGTGATTAAAATGAGAGAGCCTTGCCTCTTATTTATACTTTCATGTAGCTTCCTCAAGGGGTTACCTTTTAACCATCTTAACTCACTTTCCTTATTTTAGGGTTAACCAACTTCTAACTACTTGTCCAATTAGTAATTTATCCATTAAATTTATTATTTAAATAATTTATTTTGTATCCACTTTGACTTATAGTACACTCATCACTTCACTTTACCTCAGGGGGTTACCTTCTAACCATCTTAAACTACTTTCCTTATTTTAGGGCTAACCCACTTCTAACCACTTGCCAACTTAGTAATTTCTCCATTAAATTTATTATTTAAATAATTTATTTTGTATTCACTTTGAATTATAGTACACTCATCACTTCACTTTATTATTTACCTTCTAAAAATCTCTTAAACCACTTTGACTACTTTGATCTTTTGGGGCTTCTAGATGACTCATGAAGGTTCTCCAACTTCACATGACCATAACGCTCTAACTGTGAGGACTTATGTGATGTTACACATACCAATGGAAATGTAATGACATGTACTATCCATATAGAATAGTATTACCTTCAAATATATCAAAACTCAAACCGTTATCCATCAAACAAACTTGGGTCCATTACCCAAACCTGGGTTCTCCATCTTCTCATGGACATAACTCTCTAACTGTGAAGAGTTATGTGACGTTCCACATACCACCGGAAATGGAATGACATTTAATATTCATATAGAATAGTCTTACCTTCAAATATATTAAAAATCATACCATTATACATGAAACAACCTTGAGTCCATTACCCAAACCTTTGTGCTACCAAAATTCGCTACCAGACTTTATCCAAGGGTTGACATCTATCTACAATATCACTCTCCAATGATTGACATCAATTACAACCAACAATCCATACCAACTATCCATCAACCTAAGCCAACTGTTTGACAATATCCCCCTTTGGCATTGATGGCAACACCAAGATTGATGACAACACTTAGTCATGATAACATTCATGTTTATACTCCTCATCAATGTTTCTATATCTCCCCCTTTGACGTCAATGGAAAAGGGTATATCCCTTTGGGGCTACTCCCCCTGACTGAAATCTCCTTGGGGCTTCTCCCCCTATCTACGTGCCTTTGATTTTTCTTTATGTTTATAAGCCTCTGATTAATCTCTTTCCCTTCATATGAATAATATCTCCTCCTTTGAAAAAGGGTATCACTCTGAAGTCATATTTCTCATTCTTCCCTTGTGACAATCGCTCCCCTTGGAAAAATGCCTCTATGCTCTCTCTCCAGGCATTTACATTTTCATATGATAAATCTCCCCCCCTTTGTCCTATTTATGGTGCTTCCTCGTGTACATATGAGACATATAAGATAAGAATTCAAAAGCATTCATTTTGGAGTAGAAATTACTCCTAGTGTTTGGCGAAGATACTCAAGGGATTCCCGTGGAAGATGTTCTGTAATGATGTATGCCACTTGTTCTTTTGTTCCCACATATTCAACTCTGATGTTCTTCTCTACAACCTATTCCTATAGAAAGTGATACTTGATTGGAATATGCTTCATTTTGGAGTGCATCACAATATATTGGAATGGGCTCCTCATACTCAACCTGTATATCTGTCAGAGTTTGTTTCATCCATAGAACTTGTGTAACATGATGTTGCTGAAATATACTCTTCCTCAACTATAGATAAAGATATTCATGATTGTTTCTTTCTTAGCCATGATACTAAACACTCACCCAAGTAGACTGCTTCTCCACTGGTGCTTCATTGGTCATCAATACAACCTGCCCAATCTGCATATGTGTAGGAAATAAGTGATAGATCCTTTCCTTTTGGATACCATAATCCAAACTCTTATGTTCCTTTGATATATCTAAAAATCATCTTCACTACTAATACATGTGATTCCTTTGGCGCTTCTTGAAATCATGCGACTTGTCCAACTGCCTGCATTACATTTGGTCTGGATGCTGTCACATATAGTAGGATACCAATCATTGACCTGTATTGCCTATGATCTGTAGAATTTGAATCATCATCTTTTTTCAACTTGCAACTGGTTTGAATGTGAGTGATAAATGGTTTACAATCTTCCATTCTGAACCTCTTTAGCATTTCTATGATATACTTAGTTGAGAAATAAAAATTCTTTGGTTTCTTTGATGTATCTGAAGACCCAGAAAGAAGGATAGTTATTGAAGAAATGACATTTCAAATTCATTCTGCATGTCCTTTGCAAATTTCTGGCTTAACCTGTCATCAATACTTCCAAAAATAATATCATCAACATAAACTTCAATTAATAAAATACTATCTTGAGTTATCTTGATGTAGAGGTTTTTGTCTACACTTCCTTTTCAAAACCCAACCTGTTGTAGATATTTATCCAGTCTAGAGTACCATTCTCTTGTCCACTTTCATATATCTATCCAAACCTGCAATTATTCTTACAAATCCATCTTTGTCCATACTGTCCAAGACTCTACTTGCGCAACTGACCATAATGCTGACCCATTTATCACTATACTATCATGAAGTTTTGATTAATCTATCAAACTGTACTTCTACTAACTGACTACTCTGGATCTGTCTTCTCAAAATATGCAAGCTTCTCGAAGGATGGTTCATTGGTTTGTCACAGCTATCGCATAAAACCCCCCTGTCTAATATTCATATTACTTGGGAGTCGCTAAGAAGGATGGCTCAGAACAATTCCTTCTCTGATGTGTATTCATCATGATCAGTCAAGGTAGAAAATCAGAAGGACTACCTGAAAGTACAATATCTTGAACCTGTTCCTTATTTACTTGTCCTTCTTTTCTTTCATTTATTTTCCAAACCTTTCTATATCTGACATTCTTCTTTTTCTCTGTATATTTTTCTTCATCTCGTTTTATTTCCAATCTTGCAATCTATGGGACCTGGAATTTCTTCACTTGTTCTTCCTGTTTTCTTATCCATACTTTCTTATATATGATATTAGTGTTCTCTTTCATGGAAGTGTCGATCATGCTTCTGCAATCACGAGCTATGTGTCCATAGTTATGACATTTGTAACATTCAATGTTACGTGGGTCCACATAGGCATTTCTTGCTTGAACATTTCTTTTATAATCCCTGCAATCTGCAACCTTATGTCCAAAATTAGTACAATAAAAACAATGGCCTTAAAATAAATTTGCATACCTGAGAGTGAATGATCTTCTTTGTGGTGTAGTCCTTCTGATTTTTTGCCTTGACTGATCATGATCATGATTGAAACTTCTTTGTGGATTGAACATGGATGGTCTTCTTAAAGATGTATCTTTATTAGTTTTCTTAGATTCTGGTTGACCATGATTCCTTCCTTTGAGTACTTCTGCATAACTCTTTCTATTTTCTTCATTATTCTTTTCTAGCAACGTAGACTGCTTCTCTTCATTCTCTACAACTAATGTGGATGTTTCCATCTCTTCAACGTTCTTGTTGAGCTTGACGATTTTGAATCTTAGTGTGACAACTTATTCTTCAAGATTCCCAACCTCTTATTCTTTCTTCATTATCTGAGACTTCATGACCTCTTCTGTTCTCTTTGCTTCTTCAAGTTGTATTTTCAATGTAATTATTTTTTCTTCCAGTCTTCTCTCTTCTTGACCAAACTCTTCCTCAAGTTGGTTTAAGTCACTGGTTCTTTCCTTGAGATGATCCATTAATATCTTTCCTCTCTTTTCTGCTTCTTCCTTTTGTGCTACTGTGTTGACTTCTAAACATTTATTTTGATATTCTAGAGTTTCTTAAATTCTTTTGGCCTCTTCTAGTTGAGATCTTAAATTCTTGATGACCTGCTGATCTTTTTCGAAACCTTGAACACTTTCCTTTTGCTTCATCAATTCTTTCTTGGATGACTTGTTTTCTTCTCTTTCTTTCTTTAGATATTCAATTGCACTGAACAATTTTTCTCTGTAATCAACTTCTGCTTCTTCATACTCTTCCTCTTCTGAATCTGTCTGACATGATGAGCATCTTTCTTCTTGTTCTGTATCTGCATATTCTTTGGAATTTTCTGAATCTGCGATGGGTGAAGAATATATGTCATGTAACTTATCCCAAAGTTCTTTGGCTGATGAATATTTAACAACCTTTTCTCTTACCAGATTAGGTAATCCTTCCCAGATGAAATCCATTGCTATTTTTTTATTCTTCTTCAATTCTTTCTTGGCTGGAGTCTTTTCCCTTTTTGAACTATCATATCCTGTAACGAATGATAGCCAAATATAATGCCCCTATGCCTGTAAAAATAGTTTCTTCCTTATGCTCCACATATCATACTTTAAACCATTTTGACCATTAAACAATGGTACTCCATTCTCAGAATAATCCATGATATCCTTCCAGTGGTTAAATTGTTTCTTGAAGGAGTCGGCTCTGATACCAATTGTTGGATTACTGAGAGGGCGGGTGAATCAGTAATAGATCAATTCAATCCTTTTTAACCACAATATGCAAGTGTTATATCAATGTAGCATTATCATCCAATAGTTGCAGAGTAAATAAGCAATGAACAAATGAGCAATCATACACATACATAGTACACCAATGTTTTTACGTGGAAACCCAAAGTGGGAGAAAACCAAAGAATTCTTTTTCTTATATGTCTTTAAGAATTACATTCATTGGAAGCACCAACTTCCTTTGTTTTCCAGCTGCAACTGGAAGGAGGCTCCAACCCCCTAATTTATCAATCTACAAACCGAGGGAATCTCCAACTCCCCAATTCTCTGGCTACAACCAGAAGGAGGCTACGGACCCCTATGTTCTCCGGCTACAATTGGAAAGTGGATACAACCACCTGTCCTTGCCCCATACAACTACCCTGATGTATAAGTAGAATGATGGAAACACTGTCACACTATCACTGTGAGATATACTTCTATAAACATGTACCAATCAACATGCACCAAACAACCTGTACCAATAACTTGAACCATGCATCAACCTATACCTCAATTTGTAATCAACCTATACCATAAAAAAGTGCATCAACCATGCACCAACCTATAACAAACAACCTATAATCAACTTGTACCATAAACAAGTGCATCAACCATGCACCAACCTATACCTCAACCTATACCATGAACAAGTGCATTAACCATGCACCAAACCTGTAAAAATAATATGTCACACCAACTTGTCCAAACAACCTATGAAAATAACCTATCTCATCAATATTATCAACCAAATCATATCTAATCACCAAGATCAATCACCAAGACAACTCTCAAATATGTGCATCAACCAAGCATAACACAACAACTCATAATCATCACCAAGATCAATATGTGTTTCTAATAATATACCAATACAAATATGCTACATCATCCATAAACCATGTGTCAACAATACTACTAACAAGTGCCTCCAACCATGTACCAAGTATGTACCAATCATGTATCAACTACTCATCATCTATGACTCATCAAGATGTACCAACATCATCAAATATACACCTCATGTATGTGCCAACTCATCAACTACTTGTCTCAACCATGTACCCGACATATACCTCAACCAAAAGATCTCATCAATTTCATCATCCAAATATGTAATAGACCCGATGTATATGATCACATACCTACAAACCTTCCTTAACTTTAACAAAAAGAGACTATCCTTTTCATCAAACTTTACTTTAGTCTCACATGACTAATTTTGGATTAGTCAACAACCCTAACTTGAAATAATCATAACTATGTACCTGTATTGAATAAATATTTAAAAATGGTACATAATGTTCTTTAGTGTGTTTAATGCAATTCCTCCAGGTGTCACTACTTGGAACCTCTCAGAAAAGGAGTTATAGCAAAAATGACATACCTTGCTGAATTCTGGATTATTCTAGAGAGCGACTTTGTAGAGCATGCCCCACACGAAATATTTGTTGTATGCATATGAAAATTTTACACAGAATACTATAGACTATACTCTAACCAAAAAATTTGGTCTTACTAAATTTGGATCTGTTATAAATAATTTATGACACTTTTACCCGAAACACCTGTTTTAGACTAGTTTCAGGACTAGCTACAAACCCTGTTTTCCATGGAGTGTAACTCCAAAAATACAACGAACCACAAGTTGAAATTAGTACCAAGGATACTTGGATATGTTTTCTCAATGGCCTATTAATTTCAAGGTCTGAATTATTCTAGAAAAAATTTATTGCGAAAATGGTGAGATGACCTGTAAATAACATACCTTAGAAATCATTATCAAAAGAATTTTTCCTCCCTTGAATTTCGGCCTTCTTTACTTCACCTTCCCTCTGAAATTCATCTTAGATATCCTTTGGTTACCTCAGTCACCTGTAGATATTCAATATGATGAAGTGTGATTAAAATGAGAGAGCCTTGCCTCTTATTTATACTTTCATGTAGCTTCCTCAAGGGGTTACCTTTTAACCATCTTAACCCACTTTCCTTATTTTAGGGTTAACCAACTTCTAACCACTTTTCCAATTAGTAATTTTTCCATTAAATTTATTATTTAAATAATTTATTTTGTATCCAATTTGACTTATAGTACACTCATCACTTCACTTTACCTCAAGGGTTACGTTCTAATCATCTTAAACCACTTTCCTTATTTGAGGGCTAACCCACTTCTAACCACTTGCCAACTTAGTAATTTATCCATTAACTTTATTATTGAAATAATTCATTTTGTATTCACTTTGAATTATAGTACAATGATCACTTCACTTTATTATTTACCTTCTAAAAATCTCTTAAACCACTTTGATTACTTTTACCTTTTGGAGCTTCTAGATGACTCATGAGGGTTCTCCAACTTCACATGGCCATAACTCTGTAACCGTGAGGAGTTATGTGAAGTTCCACATACCACTGGAAATGGCACAACATGCATTTTCCATATATAATAGTATTACCTTTAAATATATCAAAACTCATACCGTTATCTATCAAACAAACTTGGGTCCATTACCCAAAACTGGGTTCTCCATCTTCTCATGGCCATAACTCTCTAACCGTGAGGAGTTGTGTGACGTTCCACATACCACTAGAAATGAAATGACATTTAATATCCATATAGAATAGTATTACCTTCAAATATATTAAAACTCATACCATTATACATGAAACAACCTTGAGTCCATTAACCAAACCTTTGTGCTACCATAATGCGCTACCAGACTTTATCAAAGGGTTGACATCAATCACTAAGGGTTGACATCAATCTACAATATCACTCTCCAATGGTTGAAATCAATGAAAACCAACAATCCATACCAACTATCCATCAACCTAAGTCAACTTTCTGACATGGAGCTCAACATGCTTCATCTTACTGTGAGCAATAGGATTGTTAGCAACCTGTATGGAAATTTGATTGTTACAATAAATTGTAGTTGAGATCTGAACAAGAAATCCAAGTTCTCCCAAAATTTGGTGAATCAAAACTTCTTCAGTACCGGCTTGAATGGCGTCATGATATTCTGCATCTGTAGTCGATAAGGAGAACACCTTTTTTTTCTTGCATGACCACACCAAAGGTCTAGTTCTATAGCGAAACACATCCCCAGAAGTGGACTTATGATCATCGCCGTCACCAGCCCAGTCGAAGTCGGTGAAGCCAACTAGCAAATGTGAACTACAAAAATATTTGATACCAAAATGAGTGGTACCCTTGGGATAACGAAAAATTCATTTGAATTCCTTCCAGTGGATTTCTCTAGGATCTTGCATGAACCGAGAAACCACACTAACAACAAAGGATATATCAAGTTGACTATGAGTAAGATAAATTACATTTCTGACCAATGGTTGATAAAGTGTAGCATCGACAACGAGTGTTTGACATGTTTTAGTAAGCTTTAATCCAAACAGAAAAGGAGTGGCACAATGCTTGCAATCAACCATCTTAAAGCATGTCAATAGATCCATTACATATTTAGACCGAGAAATAAAAAAACCATCACCCAATGGTAATACTTGAAGACCCAAAAAGTATTGTAGAGTGTCGAGATCTGTCATTTCAAAGGAGTTAACAATTTTTTTCTTCAATCTAAAAGTGAGAGCATTATTATTTCCAGTAATGATAAAGTCATCCACATATACAAAAAAAATCAGAGTGTCACCATTGGAGTGGACTATAACATATAGTTTGTGATGAGATTCACATCATTTGAAACCAAGTTGAAGAAATAAATTATTGATCTTAGCGTAACAATCCCAGAGAGCCTGCTTCAAACCATAAAATGACTTCTTGAGTCGACATACCAAATTGGAATCCGTTACAAAACCCGGTGGTTGTTCCATGTAAATTTCTTCAAACAGGTCTCTGTGAAGAAATGCACTCTTCACATCCATCTGATGGATCTTCCATCCAAAGAAAGCAATGAGGGAGAGAATTAGTTGAACATAATTCATATTTGAAACAGGGAAAATGTTTTAGTGTAGTTGATGCTTTCTTTTTGAGAAAAACCCTTCATGATGAGGCATGCTTTATGTCATTCAAAAACACCTTTAGAGGTAAATCTAGTCCTGTAGACCCATCGACACTTCACAATGTTCTTTCCATGAAGTCGGGGAACCAAGTTCTAGGTGTGATTCTTCAAAAAATAATCAATTTCAGTATTCATTTCCTATTTCCATTTAGGTCGGCCTTTTCCATATGAGTATGTAACATGGTCAGAGGTTTCAAGAACATGAGTCATCAAAGAAACAATGACATGTTTCTTTTAACTGCGATTCTGTCGTCCATAAGAGGCATCTCTGACATCAGCTCCAACGACTTCAATTGTCTTGAAAACCCATCAGGGTAGAAAAGAAACAGCTGAACCACTGGTTCACTTCATTAGGTTGATCAAAAGTTGGAGGGTATTTATTTGGTGGACTAGTCGAAACATAAGACGTCGGACTAGTCGACTCGAAGATTGACAATCAAGTCGAAATAAGAAGAAAGTTTGATAGACCAGTTGAAGGAATGAAGAGTGGAGCAAGAGAACCAGTGTCCAAGACAACATCAAAAGGAGAATCTTATAGAAATCCAAAGGATACATTCAACACCTTAACTCCGAAAGACTTCTAATCAAACTGAACATTACAACAAATAATGATATGCTATCGGACATGATCAAATAAGCGATAGAATTTTGACTCTTTAGAGTTTACCATCATGATGAAAGCATGGATTTTTGCATCCAATGTCTTTAGACAATCATCAAGAATGTGGGCCCAGGAAACACATCCAAACACACAGAGGTGGCCAACTAAAGGATTCTTCACATAACACCATTCAAATGGATTCATGGAAGGAACAACTTGAGTCGAGATGCGATTGTGAAGATAATTGGAATAATACACTGCTTCATCCCAGAAGAGAGGAGGCATGTCTTTAGCATGCATAAGACATCTATCCATTTCAACTAACATCTGATTCTTGCATTTTGAAAATCCATTCTACTCAGGTGTGTGAGGAACCGACCGTTTCTAGTCAATAACATATCAAATTAGGTATTATTCAAAGGATTCATTAAAATAATCACCACAATTGTCTGATCTCAAGCACTTTATGGATCGACCACATTTATTTTCACAAAGGCCCAAAATTGTTTGAACTTCTCAAAGACAATTTTTTTATTCTTCAAGGAAAAGACCCATGTGAAATGAGAGAAATCATCAATGAAAGTCAAAATGTACCTTACGCCTACTGGTGAAGGTAAGTTGATAAAACACACATCAATGTGAACTAGTTCTAGCAGATTATGTGCTCGCCACACTTATCCAGAGTTGAATGGTGCCTGATGATGATTACGAAGTACACAACCCTTACATACAACTTCAGGGGAAACACCCTCAAGAATCCATCAACCATGTTTTGAGTTGCCAGTGCTTGCAGACTTCATAAATTCATATGTCTAATTCGTTCATGCCAAATTAAACTTCTCTCATCAGTGTGAGAAATAAGTGCAGTTGGTTCAAATTCAGTTCAAATTGAGTCACAAAACTTATATAAATTGTCTGTCAGGTCTAGAATCCCGTCAATGATAGTCAACTTCCCTTTCTTCAAATCCTGAGCATAGAACTGATCTGGCCAAAATTCCACAATCTTACCGGTCTAAGTCAACTAAGTAACAAACAACAGAATGGCACTGAGATTTGGTACATGATAGACGTCGATAATTTTACCATGTCGACAAGCTACATCACCCTGACCAACAACATAGATTCTACTCGCCTAAGATTTATTCAGTCTCATGAATAAAGTGACATCTTTCACCATATGATGAGTGCACCCATATTTGACAAACCATTCATTCTATGTAGTAGGAGACATTAAAGCCTGAGAGGTCCTGACTTGGAAGGTGAAATTTCAGTGGGTCGACGAACAATTGACATGTCTCCTTCAAGTATCTTAACCTTCTCCTCTAAATAATCTTGCTTCTTAAAACATTTCTTCTCGACATGTCCAGTCTTTCCATAGTATCGATATGTCTTCTTATTTTGACTTCACTGTGGTTGTCTATGGGGTCCCTGATCATGATATACAAGTTTTTGTGCAGAAGCATCAAGCCACCCTTTATTCCTAGAATCCATGTTTCCCTTACCCTTGATCAAGTGGGCCTGATGTTTACTACAAATCTTGTCGTCTTCAAGAAATATATGTTGATCAATAATCAAAAGTTCACAGAAAACTTCAAAAGAGTAGTGCTTACCATATTGCTTGCGCACTTTCCAATTAGTGTTGAAATTCGACACGAACACGTGATATGGTGTCCTCAAATTTATCAGGACCAAATCAATTAGTTGTCCATCCTTATTCTTATATTTCTCTCCAAATTCACTCAATTTTGAATAGAGTTCCTTTACACACGACAAATATTCCTCCATTCTCTCAAAGGAATGAGGATTGAGAGAGATCAACTCTTTCTCTAACTGCATGACATGGCTTTCATCGACTTGATTGAACAAGGTCTTTAACTTCTTCCATACCAGATGAGGATAGTTAATTCCACTGAGGTGACATTGCATTTCTTGCGAGATTTAGGTTGTGATGACCCCTACAACCTCATCCTTCTTTTTATCAACAATGATTTTTTCCGAAGAATCTATTGGATCTGGAAATGCTACTTTGGTATACTTCCATAGTCCCTTACTCTTCGATAGGGTTTCCATATATGGAGCCCATACTACATAATTTGATCCATTCCAAATAATAGGATCAATATTCGAAGCCATATTTGATATCTAGATAGACTGGTCTATTTCAATAAGTTTTAATCAACAAAACACAAGCCTAGAGTCAATCACACACCAAATTTGACTCAACAAGATTTGTTGATAAAAATTCGAGGTTTTTAAACCATAAACTTTGATACCATGTTGGGGAATAAAATAGAACACAATATGAAAAAATAACACATTATTTCCGATAATAAAAAATGGATAATAATTTCGAAGAATAAAGGTGGCGTCTAAAAACACTGTTACAACACTTAAGCACATCATACTGTGATAAGAACATCACAATGCATATTGCACATCTTGATTTGCATGATCTATTGTGCAACCTCACTTCACATTCAAAATATCAATAATGACCCAAGGGGTATTCTTTTATAGTCTCAATATCTAACTGAATCCCATAGAATCCAAAAGATCTTGTCCACAAATAACTGTCGGTGGTTAGAATTGACTCCACAAAATATGCTCTATCAAGTTGACTCGACAGGAATCAACCTGACCAACTATTTGTCCAAATTGTAGTCGATTGTTGGGATAGTTGATCCACTTCCTGAATATATTTGACTACTGGTCGACTATCCAACCAACATGCACATTGACTACCCAACCAACTGGAGTGGTGTGCTGGTCGATCGCTCGACTGTCTGTATCTAGATGTAGGTTGACCTATAGACCGACTGAACCCATGAGATGTGTGATGAACCATTAATGATTGATGTTCCAACAATTAGAGAGTTCAATTATTGCTTGAAATATTAATTTTCAAATGGGACCCATTTAGCATATACGATGGGATGACAAGGTAGAAAATAATTGATTGCAAATTTTCTGAGTACTTGCCTTTTCCTTAATTAAGATTTAATATTTTTGTGGTCTTTGTATTTATTTAATTTAAAAATGTTCATGGCCATTTTCTACCAGGTGTTAATTGTTGGACAACTGAGAGGGGGGGTGAATCAGTTGTTCCCGTGCTTAAACAATCACTAGTACATTTGGATCAAATTCCGATGGCGCATTCGATGCAATTACCACTTTATATTGTCGGGAGAACGACAAACAACAGACCCCCTCAAACGTCGTTTCACATGACGTCTCTTTTCTGACGATATAGATTTCATCGTTATTGCGACTTCTTGAACGTGGAAAGACCGACGTCTTGAACGTGGCAAGAGAGACGTCTGAAACGTGGCAATAGATACATCTGGAATGTGGCAAGAGCGACATCTTGAACGTGGCAAGAGCGACGTCTTAAACGTGGCAAGAGAGACGTCTTGAAGGTGGCAAGACCAACGTCTTGAAGGTGGCAAGAGAGACGTCTAGAACATGGGAAGAGAGATGTCAAGAACGTGGCAAGAGAGATGTCTTATACGTGGAAATAGAGACATCTTGAACGTGGCAAGACCGACGTCTTGAAGGTGGCAAGAGAGAAGTCTAGAACATGGGAAGAGCGACGTTAAGAGGTATCATCTCTGACGTGGTTGCTATGGGAGCGACACTCCAAGATGTCGCAATAGCGACCTTCTTGTAGGTATTTAAAAAATAAATACAATATCAGTACTAAGAGGGACAGGTACATTAACCTTTGCTAAGATGCTAGCCATATCAATATTTAAATCTATATCATCGGTCTATATTTAAGAAACTCGGATTTTTTTATTAACAATTTATCCTCTTAGTTTATGTATC
>SNQJ01S0242343.1:0-13217 GCA_010110895.2 Picea sitchensis
TTCATATATAAACAATGTGGGCCCCTATCTGTGTGCACGGTATGCGTGGTGGATATTCAACGAGGATGATGGTGTTAAAAGTTATGGTGGTGAGGACTTGAGTGGGTCTCGCTTAGAAAGTGAAAATGCTCACGATATTTCGGTTCTCAAAGTAGAATATGAATTTTGAGGTGAGAAATTTTGAAATTGATTTTTTAATAATGATTTTGTATTTTCATTCAGTATTATCAATTTTTTTATTATCAAGAATATTTATTATTATCGTTGTTAAATAGAGTGCCTAGAACAATGAAGATGTTTCTTTCATTGAAAAGTACAAACTATCTATTATAGTTGTTAAATAGAGTGCCAAGAACAATGAAGATGGTTTTTTCAGTGAAATGTACATAATAAAATGAGGGACTGACTCATACCATAAATATTTGAGGACGGTTAGGGTTTCATGTGCTAGAATATTTTCTAATTAATAAAATTATATACATTATAACATATTATAACATAACATATTGTTTTTAACAATAAAATATAAAATATAAGTATTTATTATATATGAAAAAAATTATATTCATCTTAATAAATTATTTATATAATAATAGCACAACTCATTTTTCTATCATTTATCTAATGTTATAAAACAATTGAATATCAATTTTTCATGAGATGTTGAAATTTTAGGTCTACTTTTCTGGTCAAAACCCAATCCACTCATGAAATATGAAAACTAGAAATTTATGAAAATATTTTTTTATACAATTTATGAAAATAGAAATGAAACTAAAAAAAAAAAAATACCTAGAAAAAACCAGTTAATAAACCAAAAAATAGATAGCTAATATGTCTCTATATATATCTATTGAAATTTATAAATAATTTATTTATATCATATGTCCCTATTTATAAAGGGAAATATGTTTTCCCCGATATTTTTAAATACATATGATTTAAAATTTATTTATATATATTATTATTATAATAATAATTTTAAAATTTTAAAAATAAATTTATAAACTATATAAGATTGGTTTTTAGAAAAAATATATATAATTTAAAGAAAAGCTATAAAAAACATTAGCATTTTTTATTATATAAAAATAATTCTAATTAAAATTTTGTGTAATAAAATTATTATAATAATATAAATAATACAATTATATCATTCAATCAATCAATGTCTATTAAACATCTTATTATAAAAGATCCTGGTCATGTTATGGCCACGATTTAAACATTCCACGTAAAACAGGAATGCATTACATTTTTCCTGCCAAGCTGCTCTGGTATAGACCGAATCCGAAGAGGAAGAAGACACATAGTCGTTGATACGAAGGGAAAGATCGGGCCGTCGTAAGCTACCACAAGATGCCTTTCTATCAGGAGCGCAGGTTAACCACATCTTGGGTGTTGTGCTTGGGACTGAACCATTGCAGAAGAAGCAGAGAACTGGAGTCTCCCCGAACAAAATCCTGAACCCACAACACCTTGCATATGTTGCTCCCTGCACCCGCACTATGACCAAAATCACCACTGTCATTGATATCCAAGATGACCCGGAGCTTGAAGAAATTATGTCTACACCCATTGTTGAACAACCTCCACCACCAATCCAACTACCAAACCTCCTCACCACCACCCCACATCAGACCACAACCTCAGAACTGATGCAACTCGACCACCCAGAGACAGAGGGAAGACAAACCCCACAGAAAACAAGAGAATCCCCCAACACCGGCTAAGAAATTCCCAACCCCGACCACAAATCCTCGGAGGAAAGTAAGATGTTAGATGTTCTAAATCCGATCACCTAGGAACAACAACCCAAGTCCTCATCATAGGATGAATTTTCCAGAAGAAGAGAAGAGACGGAAGTTGACCATGACCAGGAAATCACCTCACCACCTAAGGATGAGGATACCCCAGAAATCATGATGCATGATGCAGAAGTACCAGAGGACACAGAGATACCAGATGTGCACAATGAGTCAAACTCAACAATGGCGCAGGATACGAAAACCACACGAGCGCAAATGGAGCAAGTCCTCCAGACCCCCAACAAAGTGTAGAATTGATGCAGCTCTGCATAACTAGAACAAAGGTTCTGATGCTTCTGCCCGAGGATCTAAGATTGAGGATTGCACCAGGCCACCAATGGAGGAAGAGGTAGAAACCCGTTCGGACCACTCAACATCCAATAAACTCCCTCTATAGACACAAGCACCCACTAATGCAGCTCCTTCATATACAAACCTGGTACAGTGGCCACCATCAAAACTATTCAAGCTAATGAGAGCCTCCACCGACCAACTAGAGCAAAGACTCCAGGATGTCGAGAGCTTAACTGAGCTTTCCATAAAAGAATAGTTAGTTACACAAGCATGTAGAACGGAGGAAAAACAAGATAGAATCCTAGCCCAGTGAAAAATGGAAAAGGTCCAAGAAAAACTTACAGAATCCTGGTCTGAGATCCAGAAAGTTGCGCCTGACCTACCAAAAGCCAGTGAGATAAGAGAACCAGAGCAACAGATCGAGCTGTTACAAGAAGCATGGACACATCTTGCGACACACACGGAGAAGATACAAGCAAAGTTAAAACAAGTCCAACAAGAAGAAAAAAAGAATCCTCGACAGCTGCAGGAACAAATGCATAGGATAATACTACAAGCTAACAATTCCCAAGCGACACTACATAAGCAAATAGAAGACTGCACCAGAATCTTCAAGGAAGTCATCGATTGGATGTGCATCATTTCTCGATGGAATCAAGTCTTGGAGGAAGTGCACACAAAGATCCAGGTGTTGAACGAGGAAGTTGCGGTCACAATGGACCCCATGGAGCAATAAAAAAAGTTTGACCAAATTCAGCAGGCCAACAATGAACTAAATCCCCTCTACAAAGCATAGTCCGTAGCTAAGAAAGAGTTGCGCGATTTTCGACCGGTGATTCAAACCGCCTATATGCAAATGCACCAGGTCGACGCAACAGCCAACTCCGAATGGAACTTGTTGGTTGCAGCCAAGCCAAAGGAGAACAAAGAGACGACCCAACAGTTCATGGCCGAAGCATCACTCCTCACCCAAAAATGGCAGGACAAAGTTGAAAGCTTTCATGGAGTAAACCACCGAGCATTAGAGCTGGTTCCAGAATTGGGCCCTTCGTTTGAAGAGGTGAAGGAAGAAAAGACACAAACAAAAGAGCTCAAAGAAGAGGAAAATCCAGATAAGGGAAAGCAACAGCTGCTCCTAGAGAATGTGAAGGAACCAAGTGCTTGACTCGAGGATGAGTCAAGGATTGTGGTCGGAGCCTGTTGGGCCCTTCGTTTTTGAGAAAGAATTGCATAAGTGCTGATTAAGCATGAGTCATGCAACCTCCATCAGAGGCTGGAAGGAAGAATAACATAAAACACTTGCGGAATCCAACGCAACACCACCTAAGCAACAGACAGTTGCAACAGAACAAGAAGGTGTGCAAGCTGAACAAGAAGACATAACCCAACTATATATAGGACATAATATAATTGTAAAATGGTTGGGTTGTTCATTCATTTGGTCATTAGTTGATGTTATAAGGTTGATTTGTGTCAATCCGAGTCATGTCTATGGGCAATGCCCAAGGTTTTGGAAGTAGTTGTTGCTAGTTGTTGTAAATCAAGAAGAGTAGAATCTTTAATGAACGAGATCTATCAGCTGAGAAATATGAACTATGTGGTTGAGGTCTGAAGCTAAGAGTCTGTACTAAAACTTTCTATGTAATACTGAGTCTGTGATGTAAGAACGATCTTTGATGATAATATGATGAAGGGTTAAATTTTCAAATCTGATGTGTCCTTACATGTTTGCTTATGCATTACAGTGTTTCTGTATAGCTTATGAGTTATAATTAATGCTTCTATGTTTAACCAATGCTCGCAATGTCAATAGGTTTGGTTCTTGCATTTAGATGTTTCCGATCTGATAATGTCGATTGCGCAAGAACAAGAGTGAGTTTTGAACGCTCTATGGATCTTTTGTAGTCTTCTCCCTACCCTTCCCTATCTATCTGTCTCAGCAGTGCTTCAGGTGAGACTTCTTCTCTTCGGAGGGGATGAAAATGCCAGCGCTCTAGACTACACAGTGCCTTTTGTTGGTAACCTGAGAAGGACCCTCGTATGAACAAAGTCACGCCAACAAACCCACATTCATAAAATTGGCTAAGTATGCAAACGAATGGTGGTCGGTCAGACTCGTGATGTGAATATATAGATGGAGATGATGATTTTTCAGTTTACCACTCCTGGAACTCATGAGCACAGAAATGTGACAAAGTATAGAACCAGAAACGCATAATAGAGGGTAAGAACAAAAGGGAAAAACAAGCAAGTTTATAAGAAATTGGCTAAGTATGCAAACGAATGGTGGTCTGTCAGACTTGTGATGTGAATATATAGATGGAGATGAAGATTTGTCAATTCACCACCTCGGGAACCTGTGACCACATAAACCTGACAAATTATAGAACCATAAATGCATAAAAGAGGGGAAGAACAAAAGGGAAAAACAGTCAAGTTTAGAAGAGGAAAAAGAAAGGGAGAGAAGAACTTTATCGCTCACACAACAACACATAGTCTCATAACTATGAAGCCATAGAAAGACATTAAGTATGGGAAACAAATTCTCATCTATAAAATATACTTGGAGCTTGACAAACTCTGGTTCAAGTCAAAAGAGATGTTGTTTATATCCACTGCAAAATTTTGCATATTATTTTGTCTTAATAGTATTTTTTGGGGAGCCAATTGTAAAACCATGTTCCAATTTGCGTTTTCCAAGTGGAGATGTGTTTGTGTAAATGTGTTGAGCCTGCATAGAATAAATCTAGCTAAACAATAATACACACATTTGCAGAGAGAATTGGAGAAAGAAGAAGAAGGAGAAAAAGAATGAAAGAATTCTCATTAACTGTTGTGAATAATGAATAATTTACACATGATATACTCTGTATAACTCAAGGAGTGTGCACTGGAGGAGAACCAATGTGCCATAATGGTTGTATAGAGTGATCTAGACATGCACCAATAGTTATGGGAGTGAACTGTCACCTAGTCTATTTTTTCAATCAATTATGGGAGTGAACTTCCACCTAGTTGAGTTAACTAGTCAACTAGTCTTCAGTTAACTGACTGAAAAAAGAGTAGTGATGAGTTAGCTCAGGGAATCAAGGGTAATGTGTCAGTCTGGTGATGATACCAAGGCAATGTCGAATTAGCATGGTGATGATCCCAATGTTTCATGGTGACAAAACCAATGCAGCATCTAGTCAAACTGAAGTGTCATCTGAAAGAGAATATTCTCTAGGTGGAATATCCTCCCCTAAAATATAGAAGACTGGATAATGACTAATTATGACTAATAAACAAGGAAAAACCTTAGGAAAAATAAATCCTAGGTGTGTGTGAAGTAACTCCAACACCCCCCCTAAACATCACTATGGTGAAAATAAAGAATGGGTCTCGACAATGAGGCCATGTTAGGTACCCAAATACAAAAGATACACCAAAATAAAGTGAGTAAAGAGGGAAAACCTCATGGGAAAAGCCCCCCCTCAAGGTACAATGTATGTAAAAATAAGAACTACAATTGCTAGGAAACTGTGTCCATCACTCCAAGAAGACTTCGTAGAGAATGAAACTACTGCTTAGTGAAGGTCTTGGTGAAGATGTCTGACATCTGTTCTGTTGAAGGAAAAAATTGTAAGTCAATGTCCCCTCATGCACTAAGTCCCAAATGTAGTGCATGTGGATCTCGATGTGCTTATTCCGCTGCCTCTGAACTGGATCTCTACAAAACTTCAGAGTGCTCTGGTTGTCACACCAGATGATGATTAACTGATGAAACTGAATGCCCAACTCCATAAGAAAATGTTGTAGCCACATAGCCTAAATGGTTATGTTAACTACCCACCTGTACTCTCCCTCGTCTGAAAATAGAGCAATGGCAGCTTGCTTCTTGCTCGACCAACATATAGGCCTAGAACCAAGACTGAGTGAGTAACTAGATGTGGACATGCGATCAGTGCTATCATCAGCCCAATTGGAATCGGTAAACCCAATGAGATCTAATGTAGAGTCTACTACATAATGAATCCCAAAGGTGATGGTTCCCTGTACGTATCGAAGGATACGCTTTGCAACTTTCCAATGTAGATCATGTGGCTCCTGCATGAACCTGGAAACTATGCCAACTGCATATGAGATATTTGGTTTGGAGTGTGTGAGATACAATAAGCTTTCAACTAGCTGTCTATACAGTGTGTTGTCAACAAGTGGAGTCTCCTCGCCATCCTCAAGTTTGACTCCTGATAGGAAAGGAGTTGGAGCAGACTTCCAGTCTGTCATGTGAAATCTCTTAAGGAGATCTCATGCATACTTGGCCTGAGATAGTTTGATGCCTGATGCATCCTGACTGATCTCGAGTCCAAGGAATAAGTGTAGTAGACCTATGTCCGTCATCAAAAAACTGTCATGTAGAATCCTCTTTATTGTAGCAATCGTTGAAGTCAAGCACCCGATGATCAACAAATCATCAACATACAGAACTAAAATAGAAGTGAATCAACCATCTTGAGCATGTAGACATTCAAATATGATTTACAACGTACAAAGTTATGTGACAAGAGGTATGAATCTATCTTGTCATACCATGCCCTCAGAGCCTGCTTGAGGTCATAAAGTGACTTCTTCAGTCGACAGACCAAAGATGAGTCCTGCATAAATCCATGGGGCTTATCCATATAGATCTCCTCAGAGAGATCACTATGAAGAAATGCATTCTTCATGTCCATCTGATGAACTTCCCATCCCTTGGTTATCGCAATGGAAAGTGCCAATCGTATGGAAACCATCTTTGCTACTGGAGCGAAGGTCTCATCATAGTCAATACCATGCACCTGCTGAAAGCCTTTGGCAACAAGCTTGGATTTGTATCTACTAATCTATCCATCTGCTGCGCTCTTGGTCCTGTCGACCTATCTACATATGACAAGTTTCCTCCTAGAAGGAAGGGGAACCATATCCCAATTCTGGTTCTCGAGGAGGGAGTTGTACTCCTCCTACATGACATATTCCCAAAAGGGATTTCCAACAACCTCGCCATAAGACTATGGATTTGAAGAGTGAGCCAAGAAAAGATGCCTGGAGAGAAATGGTTTAGTGGAAGTGAGTGCAACAGGAGGCTCCTCGAAATCAGATCGAGTCTTCCTAGTATTAGCTGGATCACCAACGAGATCCCCTACATCCTGAAGAGTAGTTTGTGCCCACTTGAGCCTCTACTCTGGCTTTGCAACTGCATCTAGATGCTCTGACTCTACATTTGACAGTACTGACTCTGAATCTGAATCATTTGAGTCCTTTGAATCATAACTCTTATCTGAAGAAGAGTTCACATGTGCATGCTCATCATCTCGGATAGGTGGAAGAGTGAAGGTGTCTGCATGCGGCTACTAAGGTACATGCAAGACACTTTCCTCGAATTAGACACTACGCTCAATGATGAGCCGAACCGAGGAAAGATCAATAAGCCAATATCCCTTCACACCGTCGGGGTATCCAAAAAATATGCACTCAGTGCTCTGTGGATCAAGTGCCTTCCTCTTTTTAGAGGGAATCCTGGCCCATGCACATGAACCAAAAATGCGAAAGTGGGCCACTTTTGGTTTAAGGCCGATCCAAGCCTCCTAGGGGGTCTTATCCTTGACAAATCTATGGGGAGATATGTTTTGGATGTATGTTGCACAGTTAAGTGCTTCGGCCCATAGTCTTTATGGTAGTGACTTTGCATGTAGCATGTCAGATGCCATCTCCTTTAGAGATCGGTTTTTCCACTCAACAACTCTGTTTTGTTGCAGAGTATAGGGGACTGTGTGTTGCAACTGAATCCATACCTTGTGGCAAAGATTATGGATCTCATGATTTACATACTCTCCCCCATTTTCAGTTCGGAGGAATTTTATCTTCTTTTCGGACTATGTCTCAACCAGAGCTTTGAAATCTTTGAGGTATTGAAAGACCTCAGATTTTTTCCTGAGAAATTAGATCCATGTAAAACGTGAGAAATCGTCAACAAAAATGAGAACAAACCTCACTTTGATGATCGATGGATGCATAAAATGACCCATGAGGTCACTATGGATCAAATTTAAAGGTGCAAAGGCTCTCTGAGACTTTCCCTTTTCGAATTTCTCTTGAGGGTGTTTCCCGAGAACACATCCCTCACACACTCCTTTAAAGAAATGGATGTATGGTAGACCATCAACCAATCTTTGCTTGCTAAGTTGTTGCATGTATCTGAAATTCAAAATGTCCAAACCTTTCATGCCATATCCTACTACTTTCATCATCATGAGTAAGTAGTAAAGCAAAATCAGGTTCAATGAATTCAAAAAAAGTATACAATCTAGACTGATGATTTACCTCATCGGTAGCAACCCTGGAGTTGGTTTGCATGTCATAGATGTTCACAGAATTTGGTGTGAATATGAATTTATTTCCAGTGAAGATATTCACCATCTAATACCTGGAGAGAAGGTTGAAAGAAAGTTTGAGAACGTGCAACACATTCTCGAAGTTTCCATTGGTGAGTTCAATCCTTCCTTTGTCAGTGACTTCGACAGAAGAGTTGTTCCCCATCAGAATAGGAGGACCTTTGCATGCATCAAAAGAAGAATATACTTCTTTTGAGGTATCCATGTGATGTGATGCTCATGAATCTACAATCCAAACATTGGGACAGGAATTGATGGCAATCAAAGCATGGCTAGAATTGCCTTTCTTGGAATTCAGATCTTCTGGCTTCTTCTTCTTGGCACCCTTGGGGATGCGATCTCCAAGGTTGTTTTGCTGAAGTATTTGAGACATCAGATCTATTTGTTTTTGCATGCATGCGGATTTCGAATGGAATCCTTTGTGACAGTACATGCATTTCTCCTCTTTTCTTCCCTTTTCCCCTTTGGAGGCATTGGTGAATGGTTTTGTGTACCCTTCCTTCTTCATATGTTCATGAGATTTCCTTTTGTATTTATCTTTAGATTTATGATATTTTTGGCTGGCATCTTGCATAGTGAGTGCATGTGCCTTTGGGCCTTTGATTATTCCCATGTTGATGAGCTTGGTTTGCTCTTGTGTCGGGGATTCGATAAAGTCCTCAAGAGAAGGAATCTTGCAGGTGGCTCCAGAGGCGAATCTGACAGAATGGAATGTGGATATGAATACAGAGAATTCAATACCAAGCTTGGAGAGAATTGTGAGAACCATTTGTTTCTCCTCCTTCGATTTATCAACCCTGCAAGCTTTGAGTTGTGACAATAAATCCTTGAATTTTGTAAAGAAATCTTGGATATTGTCGAAACTTTTTGGATCCAATGTGAGCAACTCCACCTCCAACATGTTTCCCCTCATCTCATCCTATTTGCCAAAGAGCCCTTCCAAGGTGGTACAGGCTTCATTGGGAGTCTTACAGGAATATATATGAAAAAGGAGATCGGGAGAAATAAGACTGCAAATTGTTCCAAGTGCCTCATCCATGCGATTTAAATACTCGGATTTTCGTATGGCTGATGTATGTTTTGTCTCTATATTCAAGGTTAACCTGGACAACTCTTTGGTTCGGAGATATGTGGCTATTTTATCCTTCCAAGTAAAATAGTTGTAAGGTGTAAAATGAATTCTTTTTAGAAATCCATCTTTCCACTATCTTTAATCTTTTGCACTTGCAAAAAWTTTTGGTGTAGCTTTTGCTTAGAATTTCATCAGCTCTGATACCATGTAAATGTGTTGAACCTACGCAGAATAGATCTAGCTAAAAATTAATATAGACATTTGCATAGAGAATTGGAGAAAGAAGAAGAATGAGAGAAATAATGAAAGAATTCTCATTAACTGTTGTGAATAATGAATAATTTACACATGATATACTTTGTATAACTCAATGAGTGCGCACTGGAGGAGAACCAATGTGCCAAAGTGGCGGTCTAGAGTGATATGGACACACACCAACAGTTACGAGATTGAAATGCCACCTAGTCTAGTCTCTCAGGCAGTTACGAGAGTGAACTATCGCCTACTTGAGTTAACTAGTCAACTAGTCTTCAGTTAGCTGACTGAACAGAGACTAGTGAGGAGTTAGCTTAGGGAATCAAGGGTAATGTGCCAGTCTGGTGATGGTACCAAGTCAAGGTTGAATTAGCATGGTGATGATCCCAATTTTGCATGGTGAAAAAACCAATGCAACATCTAAACTCAACTCAACTAGTCAAACTAAAGTGTCAACTGAAAGAGAATATTCTCTAGGTGAAATATTCTCCCCTAAAATATAGGAGACTGGATAATGACTAATTATGACTAATGAACAAGGAAAAACCTTAGGAAAAAAAAATCCTAGGTGTGTGTGTAGTAACTCCGACAGTTTGTGAAGAAACAAGTATGAAGAGGCTTAATTGCAGCTGCAGGGCCTCAACTCTGCAAAGTTGAATCAAAGAACAATAAGAAGCATCCAACGAACCAACGAGAAAGCATCAACTAGTCGACCAAGAATGTCGGTGAAGAATAATATTGTCCAGATTTACTACAGACAAGATTGTATAAGAAAATTAGAGGAATATATTGTAACATGCTTGTTAACCAAACATTTCATGCTGTGAGGCCTAGCAGGTAAACATGCAAGACTGTAAGGATCGTGTAAAGGCCTCCCACTATGCAAACATTTAAGGAAGTTGCAATTTTGCACGGTTGACATTCTGCTTCCCCAATTGAAACACCTCCATAACACCCACTGACATATAAAAAAGGAAATTAAATTTTCTCTTCGCATACGAACATGTTTTGGAAGAGGATTTTGACTCAGGCATCTCCAACATTTAAAATTTTCACTTGCAAACTGGAAATAACAAAGAGAAAAGAACCAACACGAACATAAATCTAGCAATGAAACCCACCCGCCAATGGGGATCGACAACAACAATAGGAAAAAAAGAAACTAGTCAACAAGCAACGAGCAAGCAGAAACCAGTGAACCAGGAACGCCACCAAAGAAAAATATCGCTCATATTCACTGCGGACAACATTGCAGAAGAAAAAATAAAGGACGAAAATGTATTGCAACAGGTCTGTCAAGTAATGCAAGAATGCAACCGCAAAAAGCGAGACCCACCGGTGAATGGAGAAGGACAGAAGCGCAACACCTGGCCCACAAACTGTAACAACAGATCCAACTGTAGATGCAGGACCCCAACCTTGCAAAGTTGAAGCAAACAAGAGTAAGTAGCAAATAACAACCTAGTGAAGAAGCACCAAAAGATCAAACTGCAACTACAGGACCTCAACCCTACAAAGTTGAATCAAACAACAATAAGTAGCATCCAATGAACCAAGAATCAAGCACCAACCAACCGACCAGGAATGCCGGTGAATAACAATATTGGTCAAATTCACTGCACACAAGATTGTATCAAAAAATTCGGAGGAAAATGTATTGTAACACATCTGTTAACCAAACATTTCAGGCTCTAAGACCTGTTAGGTAAACATTCAAGGTTGTTAGGACCGTTCAAAGGCCTTCCACTATGCAAGAAATTAAGAAAGGTGTGGTTTTCATGGTTGATGTTTTTCAATACTGGGAGCAATCAAAATCCTCTTGCAATCCATCTTTGTATGTGATTAATACGACCAGAGAAGCAGGACTATAATGTTGTCTTCGTCTCATTCTTGATCGTCAATGTTCGACAGAAAACCTACCTCCATCACATCCACAATGACATATAGGACAAGGAAATCGTATTTTCTCCTCACATACAAAGATGTTCTGCAAGAGGATTTCGACTCAGGCATCCCCAGTAGTCAAATTTCTCACCTGCAAACTACAAATAGAAATGGAAGCTAAACACGAAACCCAAACTCGCCCGTTAATGGTGATCCGGATTATTTTCGGCACGAAATGAGATCGGAGATATAATAAAGAAATGCACAGAGATATCACAGATGTTCAATAATATAACATAAATGTATCAGAGATGCAACCATAAACACAGATATACAGTAACACACGATTTCTATTAATGAAAGAAATGTACAGAGACTGTAAAAATACAGAGTGAAAGACTCGCTAGAATGGTGCCAGCTTATCTCTGAGAAGAGATGTGACGGCTACTCACATTCGCAAGAAGATGATTACAATGAGGCTCTGAAGGCCCTTTTACAATAGACGGGAATGCCAAAAGTCCTAGACATCCAAAAACCTAACCCTAGGAGATGAAACGCCAAAAGTCATGTGGGCCCCGTTTGGGTAAGTTAGTACATCAACTTCCCGGGGTCGTAACTTTTGCATACGATCTCCATTTTAGGCGTGTGATAGCTCGTTGGAAAGGTATCATCGAGGAGATTCATTTTGGGGGCTCAATATGCCTTCGGCTATTATTGAGAACCTCTATCTCGAAAAACCTTCATTTAGGCCCTCAAAATGGCCCCGGAAGTTAAAACCTGTTAAAAATAGTAAATTGCCAAAATTGTCAAAAACATGTTTTGGGCCAGTTGGAAAAGGTGGGTGGCCACCTATATCCACCTGGATCAAATGGGAAACAACAGAAGGCCAGTTCCAATTGCGATTGCAGAATCCTAAGCATGCAAATTGCAACAAGACCAACGAGCAAACAAGAACAAAAACAACAGACAAATAAGAAATCAGTGAACAAGCAAGAAGCAAACATGAACCAGTGAACCAACAATGTCGTTGAAGAACAAACAAAGAACATTGCATATAAAAAAAACCTGGAAGAAAAGGTATTGTAACAGGCCTGTTAAGCAAACATTTAAGGCTGTGAGGCCTCTTAGGAAAACATTTAAGTCTGTCAGGACTGCTATGTAAACATTTAAGAAAGAATGCAGCGTGGCAAGTAAAACATTTATTATATTATTTTATAACAATAAAAAAAAATACTTTGCATATGCTAACATATCAAACATTGAGAATAGCAAAGTTGGCAATAAGACCTCCAATTAAATCATGACATATATGATATTTTTTATTATATAAAAATCAATGTTTTTAGTTCCATAGTTCCAACAATAGATATATAATCCCTCTAGACCTTGACTGAGACTAAAAATAAAACTCTAACAAAATCATTAAAAACAACACAAGCTATATTTCAATTAGCTTGGGGCACAAATAATTAAAATAACTTGAACCGACACACC
>SNQJ01S0242346.1:854-13407 GCA_010110895.2 Picea sitchensis
ATGAAGTCTTTCAAGCATGTGCTAATTCCCACACATAATCCACCTAATTCATCTTTGGCTATCCATTGGTTTCTTTTGGGATGTGGAAATGGAATCCCCCGTATGGAAGATAACTTCATCCCATGCCCAATCAAAAAATTCTTTCATTTCAATTTGATGCTTGGAAGAGTTGGAAGGACACTAAGAATTTTGCATTCAATGAGGCCACTTTCAACAAATGGTATGACTAGATGATTAGAGTTACTAAACCCATTTTTTGAATCCCATAGGTTCTACAAGTGAATAAATTTTGGTTTGGTATGAACATGGACAATACATTTATGCAGCCATGAGGGACTAATGATGATAAATTCCATGCCATTTCTTTGCCCTATTACTTGATAGAATCATCTTTTGATAAATTCCATGCTATTTCTTTGCCCCATTTCCAATTGCAACAACCAATCCATATTTGCCTTTGTTGAAGCTTGAGCCAACTGATGATTTTCTCTGGGATCTTGTAGAATTTGGCAACTGGAATGGGCTGGTCAGTGTTGAAGAAAACTTTTATGCCTTTTATGAACTTGAGAAAAATAATTCCTCGCCTCTTTTCAAAAAAAAAAAAAATTTTAAATATTCAGGTCCGTTGGTCTTCCGAATACTACAGGTTGGAATTTCGACGAGAAATGCTCCCAGCAAAGTGTCAGAACTATAGCATGCTTGTCGATCATGTCGGCAGGATAGCATTGGAATATTTGTCGGTAAACCGATGGACGTCGTCGGTAGTTTTCCGATTGTCCTTTGAAATTAAATTTTTAAAGGCCATCGGTCGTCAGACGTTAGGGGAGTCAGAATACCAACAATCGTCCAACATCGAAAAAACCACGGGAGATTTTCTGATGCCTGTTGAGCCCTCATAAGCGATGGTTGAGCGACATCAAACGTCTGGGGTATGACAATAAGGCGTCAAAAATTATGTCCATTTATAGTAGTGGTAGTCTAGATGTCCAGTGGGTCCTCATGTGACATACACTTCTCAACTCGCGGGGGTGCCTCGTAGGACGTCTATTGGTTGACCCACGGGGATGACCCTAACTAGGGTTTTTCACGATTTCTTCGCACTCCACTGCGTCCACAAAAAGTTTTTTGTCACTTTGTCTTCTCTTCGTCAGAATTACACAACTGTATATGTATCAATGAGTACTTGCAATAAACCTTTCACAATAATATATTTTCAATGTACTCAATAGGTGCTAACAGGAGACCCTTTCTCTCTTATTTATACTCTCCAAGTAGCTTCCTCTAGTGGTTACCTTATAACTAATTTTCCCAACTTCCTTATTTTAGGGATAACCCACTTCTAACCACTTGTCCACTTACAACCACTTTATCCACAAATAGTGAATTCACCACTTCTAGTTGCAACTAATTTATTTTTAATTATTTTCTTTTTGCAACAACTTAATTCATGATTAACTCCTAGTTACAATAACTTCGACTAGTAAACGTCTTTGAGGAGCATCTAGAATAAATTAACTTCTTTGACCATAAATATATAACCCTAATAAGTTATGTGACGTTCCACATATCACCAAAAATGGAACAACCTTTCCTATCCATATAGAATATTCTTACCTGCAAATACACTAATCTTCATACCTTTATACCTCAAACAAACTTAAGTACCTTAACCATATTGTTGGGGCTACCAGAATTGCTTCAAGGGTTGACATCAATGATAACCAACCCAATTAATCAAAAATATCCCCCTTTAGCATTGATGGCAACACTCGGATGCAACATTAAAGTCATATCACTCGTGCTCCCTGTGTGACCATCGCACCATCACCCCCCCTAGAAACATGCGCCTGTGCTCTTTCTCCAAGTATCTGACTCTCTCTCCATGCATCTGAGAAATCACTCACCATTTGACATCAATGGCAAAGGTAAGGTTTCACCCCCTTAATAAACTCTCCCCAAACTGAACTTTCCTCTTTATGGTGCTTCCTTGTGTAAATATAAGACATATAAGATAAGCATTCAAAGGAATTTATTTTGGAGTGGAGACTACTCCGAGTCTCTATTGAAGATAGTCAAAATCTTCCCTTAGAAGTGGTTTTGCAAAGATATGTGCAATTTGTTCTTTTTTTCCCACAAATTCAACTATGTTGTTCTTCTCTGCAACCTTTTCTCGTAGAAAGTGAAACTTGATCAGAATGTGCTTCGTCTTGGAGTGCATCACTGGATTATTTGTGATAATGATGGTGCTTGTGTTGTCACAAAATATCAGAATGGGCTCAACATATTCAATTTGTATATATTTCAATGTTTGTTTCATCCATAGAACCTATGTACAACATGTTTTTGTTGCAATATACTCTACTTCGGCTGTAGACAATGATAATGATGATTGTTTCTTGCTTAGCCAGGATACCAAACACTCACCCAAGTAGAAATTTTCTCCACTTGTACTTCTACAGTAATCAATGCAACCTTCCCAATATGCATCTGTGTAGGCAATAAGTGATAGATAATTTCCTTTTGGATACCATAATCCAAACTTTTTTGTACCCTTGAGATACCTAAATATCTTCTTTACTGCTAGAACATGTGACTCCTTTGTTTCTCCCTGGAATCGTGCCACATGTCCAACTGTCTTCATTACATCTGGTCTGGATGTTTTCACATAAAGTAAGTTTCCAATCATTCACTTGTACTACCTATGATCTGTATCTTTGAATCATCATATTTACTTAAATTGCAATTGGTTTTCATAGGAGTTTTGACTGGTTTGCAATTTTCCATTCTGAATCTCTTTAGCATTTCTCTTATGTACCTGCTCTGAGAGATAAATATGATTTGGTTTATTTGAAATATATGAAGACCCAAGAAGAAAGATAATTCTCCAAGTAATGACATCTTGAACTCATTCTGCATATCCATTGAAAATTTCTGACTCATCTTGTCATCATCACTTCCAAAAATAATATCATCAACATAAGCTTCAATTAAAAAAATACTATCTTGATTTACCTTGATGTAGAGGTTGTTTTCTACATTTCCTTTCTTGAATCCTTATTGTTGTAAATATTTGTCCAGTCTGGAATACCATGCTCTCGAGGCCTTTTTGAGACCATACAAGGCCTTCTTCAACTTGCAAACATAGTCTTCATTCTCTGACAACTGGAATCCTTCTGGTTTCTCAATGTAGACTTCTTCTTCTAGATCCCCATTTAGGAAGGTTGATTTCATGTCCATCTGATACACTTTAATATTCTTGGAGAATGCATAAGTGAGGATCAATCTAATTGCTTCCAATTTTTCAACTAGGGAAAAGGTATCTTCAAATTCTATACTTTCAACTTGAGTGTATCCTTTACATACCAATCTTGCTTTGTTCCTGGTAACCTGTCCATCTTCGTTCAATTTGTTTCTAAAGACCCACTTTGTACCAATCACATTATTATTTCTTGGCCTTGGAACCAGTTTCCAAGTGTCATTATTTTCTATCTAATCTAACTCTTCATCTACAGCTTTGATCCAAAATTCATCCCTGTTGGCTTCTTCAAAACTTCTTGGCTCAATTGTCCACAATAGTGCTAGGTGTTGTTGTTCTTGTGAACAAATTATTCTTGTAGTTTCAACTCCTTCATATTTATTTCCAATTATCTGATCTGATGGATGATTCTTTTGTACGTTTCCACTAGGTTTCTTTGTAGGTACCTAAAGATCTTGTTGTTATTTCTCTACTTCTTCTGACTTCTCTTCTTCATCTTTATCTTCTGCTAATTCTTATTCCTGAACCTATTCCAATGAATCCTTTCCTTCTTATTTTATCCTTCGTCCACCTGTCTCATCAACAATCACATTGATGCTTTCTACTATTTTTTTGAGCCTTATATTGAAGCATTTGTATGTTTTCCTTGTTCTTGAGTTGTTAGCATATGAGTGGATGTGCTCATTTTACCATTGACAATATCACTATTGTCACCCAACCATAGGCCGAAGCCACCCTCTGAGCACCTTGACCTTGATAGAGAGAATAATACTGGTAGCAATCCAATATCCAAGCAAGGCTAATGCACCAAGAAAGAAGTAACCAAAGATGATCAGAGAGTCCAACCCAAAACTGGTGTAGCACCTTCCCCAGGACTTGAACACAAGACTGCTAGACTGTAGTGCGCACAAGTGACTTCCTGCGATTCTGAGAAGTGTGTCAAATGAGAGACTAGCGCCCTATATTTATAGTAAACCTGGATGACTTCTTGGGCTAACTTCTCATTCTGGGTACTAATTAATTCATATTAATTATCTCTCTTCAGCCAACATCTCTTCTAGGGTTAAATTCATTTATTTTATTTCTTCCAAAACATTTTAATCTTTTCAAAGGTCACAATGGAGGTTCATACCTCCTGAAGCTACCTTAATATCAAAACTCCCTCCTAGCTAGGGAGGTATAATTGATAATGATCTTGAGCAGAAATAAACCATTCAACTGGTAGTATCAAAAGCACCATCATTTTTATCCACCTAGATAATCTCCATGACAACTAGTACAATATCAATTGATAGAACACAACTGTGTTTATCCAAGGTAGTACACAACTACTCAAACCGTGACACATAGTCACAAACAGTGGAACATATCCACCATAGTAGCATATCTCTACTATCTGGAGATAGGCAATATCCATAACAATCATCTGATATCAACCTGCACAGAAAATATTTTTATGATATAAATTGGATCATCTAAGCCATTTTTTCACTCACATTTGTGAGATCTGAAGGAGTATCTTCCCTTAGAGTAGAACATCAACAATGAGCTATCTAGACTATTCTTCTCAAACAAGGAAGAATAATTGTTATGATTTCTAATCCTGGACCATTCCTCACCCTGGGCCATTCCTCCGACACTAAACAAAGTGTAAACTGGAGAGAATGAATCTTCCCTAAGGAATGCATGTCCCTGATTGTTGAACCTAGACCATTCCCCACCCTAGGCCATTCCTCGGGCACTAAACAAAGTGCAGCCTGGAGAGAATGAATCCACCCTAAGTAATGACTATCTGGACCATTTCCCATTTTAACCACAAGAGGAAATGACTATCCTGCACCAACCTCCAAAACAGGTCATTCCTCATGTTAACCACAATGAGAAATCGTTGTCCGGCGAGGCAGGCCAATATTCTTGAGTAACCCTCAAGAAGAGAGACTTCCCTAGATCACTCCCCATGCTAACCACAATGGGAAGTCAATGTCTATGGTACATCATAAATCCATTGAACCATTTCCATTACCGAAATGACCATTCGACCTGGACCATTTTCCGAACTAGAAAATGTTTGTCCGTCAGAAATCTCAATCCACTTTCCGAATTGGAAAGAATCTATCCAAGCTAGACTATTTTTCAATCTTAAAAATGAATGTCCTCAATTCAATAATATGTCAGTGCTCCCTCCTGACCTGGAGAGTCATTTCTTCCCTTTGAACTAAGGGAGTTATTTCCACAATCCCCATGTTGTCTCAAAAATATGCAAACTTTATTCTGGACAGAAGCTTTATCAGGATATCTGTTGTCTTCTCATCTATGGGGATGTACTGGAGCTTTACTTATCCTTCCTGGACTTTATCTCGAATAAAGTAGTATTTGATCTCAATATGTTTCGACCTTTCATGAAACATTGGGTGTTTTGATAGTCTTATACAACTCTGATTGTCACAATGTATTATGGTCGAATCTGGAACCTGATCAAATAAATCAGAGATTAGCTTCCTACGATATATTCTTCTTCTGTTGTGCTGAGTGCGATAGACTTCTATTTCTTGTTGCCCCAAAATATCATAGTGGATCCCAAGCTAAAACACATTCTTGAAGTACTCTTTCTTTCTTTTACACTTCCTTCCCAATCTGAATCTGTAAATCCATGAAGTTGTATATCACTGGATGCGGTGTATCTTAAGCCATAGTTTATTGTCCCACAAATATATCTTAGGACATGCTTTGCAGCTATCCAATGCTCATGTCTAGGTTCCACCTGTATCTGGCTTAGTGTATTCATAGAAAAGCAAATGTTTGGTCGAGTATTTACCAAATACATCAATGACCCAATCAATTGTCAATATAGTGATGCATCTACTGAATCAGAATTTGGATCTTTTACTTTTCTTACATCTGTAGTCATAGGAGTGTCCATGGATTTGAAATCCATCATTCCAAACTTCTAAAGAATATTTATTACGTACTTTCCTTGTCCAAGGAATACTTCACCATGCTTCTGCCATACTTCTAGTCCCAAGTAATAATGCATGAGACCTAGATCTTTCATATCAAATTCAGAAGATAGTTCCCTTTTGCATTGGATGATAAGAGATTCTTCACGTGTTATGAATATATCGTCAACATATAGTAGTAGAATTATAGGTGCATTGTCCACAAATTTGTAGTAAAGGTTTGGATCTGCATGACTTTTGGAGAAACCAAGTCTCATTGGATAGTTGTTCATTCTGGCATACCAAGCCCTTGGAGCTTGCTTGAGTCCATATAAATATTTCTTTAATCTAGAAATGTGAGTGTCCCTGGAATGTACTTCAAACCCTTGAGTTTGTTCAATATATACTTCTTCTTCAATTTCTCCATTGAGGAAAGTTGTCTTTACATCCATCTAATGTAAGTTCCATCCCATGAAAGTGGCAAGAGATATGATAGCTCTAATGGAAGTATATCTAGAAACCGAAGAAAATGTTTAGTCATAGTCTTCTCCCTCCTTTTGGGAGAACCCTCTAGCTACAAACCTTGATTTATATTTATCCACGCTTCCGTCTGCTGCATGTTTGATCTTATATACCCATTTTGAAGTTACCACTAATTTTTCCTTCGGTCTAGGCACAATGTCCCATACATCATTTTTCATGATGGATTGGTGTTCTTTCGTCATAGATTCTTTCCATTGTTTCTTTTGAACTACTTCTTCAAATGTGGTAGGTTCTTCATCTAGAATCTTTGTCATATATGTTGCATAGCTTGAGAATCTTTTAGGCTTCTTACTTTTTCTTAATTTTCCTTCTAAGACCTTGAGTCTTTCTATGTCTTGTAAGGTAGCTTCAATCCAAGTTGGTCATTTCTCGGTCTTAGGTATGGTCTCACATGGCTTCATAGGATGATTAGGTTGTTCATTTTCATCATTTTGGTTTTTTGTGCTTTCTTCAATAGGTTCTTCATTCTCTTCTTCCTCCATAGTCTCTTCTATGGATTTCTTGAAGGCCATATTTTCATTGAAGGTCATGTCTCTACTGACTTCAATCGTGTGTTATTCCAGATTATAGATTCTATAAGCCTTGGATGAATTTCTATATCCCACGAATATGCCCTTGTTTCCTGAGGGTTCTAGATTATTCCTTTTGTCCTTGGGAATGTGAGAGTAAACATGACATCCAAATATTCTTAGGTTTTACACATTAGGTTTCTTACCTAAGAAGGCTTCTTCTAGAGTCATGTCCTTCAATATGCGGTGAGGACTTATGTTTTTCACATATATTGTTGTCATGGCTACTTCTCCCCATAAGAACATGGATAAACCTTGATCATTTAGTAGTTATTTTATTGTTTCTTCGATAGATATGTTCTTTCTTTCTGATACAACATTTTGTTGAAGATTATGAGGAACAATCATCTCCCTCCTAATCCTTGTCGATTTGCATAATGCAATGAAGTCCTTTGAGGTGTATTCTCCTCCATTATCTGTTCTTAAGGTCTTGATCATCTTGTTTGTGAGGTTCTCCATCTCTGCTTTGAATTATTGAAACTTGATGAATACTTAATCTTTTGTTTTCAATAGATATAACCAAGTCTTTCTTGAATAATCATCTATGAAGATTACATAGTAAAGATATCCTCCTAGAGATTTGACTGGCATCGAACCGCAAACATCTGAGTGTATCAGATCTAGAATCTCCTTAGATCTGTTGTTGCTTCTTTGGATTAGTTTCTTGATATTCTTCCCAAGAGCACATCCNTGTGTAGACTGCAATTCCAGTATTCCTTCAACCATCCTTTTGAGAAAGGTTAATGCTTGATAATTAATATGAGCATACCTTCTATGCCAAAGGTCATTGGGATTGAATTCGTCATGTACGAGAGCTTCTTCATTTTGTTTTAATAGTCTGTATAAATTTCCTTCATGACTTCCAATAATGCTAGCATTCTCTATGCTGGAGTCTTTATGCCAAGATAACACTTTTCCATCTACGAAAGTTATTATGTTTCCTTTGTCTTCTAGACAAGATATGGATACAAGATTCTTTTCTAAACTAGGTACATATAAATACATTTCTTAAATGAACATTGTTACATGTTTTCAACTTGATGGAGGCTTGTCCAAATCCTTCGACCGGGTAAGTAATTTTGTCTCCAAGATATACCTTATACAATGTCTTCTTCTCATTTAGATTTGAGAGTTTGGCTTGATCTCCCATCATGTGCTTAGAATCTCCACTATTGATTATCCACATGTCATCTTCAATCATTCCAGCGAGTGCTAAGTAGTGTAGAACACTAATTTTTTCACTCATGTCTTCGTTTGACTAGTATTTGGTTATGCCTTGATCCAAAACTTCAACTCTGGCATTTTTTTCCTCTGAGAGAGCCAAAAGGTGCACTGAACTAGGGTGCATTTGAATATCTTCTCCTTTAGCGAGATGCTCCATCACAAGGTGTTGGATCTTGTATTTAGGGTTTCTGCAACTACTCCTTCTAGTAACCCTAGCGATAGTGTCTTGGAAGTTTCTCCTACTAGTAACCCTAGTGGTAGTTCCTCAGTGAGCTTAGTATCCTAATGTCTATGCTTCATTCCAGTGGTTAGACTGAATGAAGGAGGTGTGGGCCCATAACCTATTAGAATATGAGTGTGTGTGCTCATTTTACCAATGACAATATCACTATTGTCACCCAACCATAGGCCAAATCCACCCTCCGAGCACATTGACCTTGACAGAGAGAAGAATCCTGGTAGCAATCCAATATCCAAGCAAGGCTAATGCACCAAGAAAGAAGTAACTAAAACTGATCAGAGATTCCAACCCAAAACTAGCGCAACACCTTCCCCAGGACTTGCACGCAAGACTTCCAGATTGCAGTGTGCACAAGTGACTTTCTGCGATTCTGAGAAGTGTGTCAAATGAGAGACTGGTTCCCTGTATTTATAGTAAACCTAGCTAACTTCCTGGGCTAGCTTCTCATTCTGGGTACTAATTAATTCATATTAATTATCTCTCTTTAGCTGACATCTCTTCTAGGGTTACATTCATTTATTTTATTTCGAAACATTCTAATCTTGTCAAAGGTCACAATGGAGGTCCATACCTCCCATAGCTACCATAATATCAACACGAGTATCCAACAAGTATACCATTTTCAACATGAGAATCAAACTTTCGCATATTTCCATCTTCTCTTTTAATATAGCATTTGCTTCCAAAAAACTATGAAATGCTTCACATTAGCTGGTCTTCCTTTCCATTGCTCATAAGTAGTTTTATCATTGTTGTTTCTTATCATTACTTTGTTTTGAATGCGAACTACCTTAGGCACTTCCTATGCCCAAAAGACATCTGTCAACTTGGAATCCATTAGCATAGTTCAAGCCATTTCATGTACTATCATGTTCTTTGTTTCAACAACTCCATTTTGTTGTGGTGTCTTGGCAATAAAGAATTGTCTCTTTATCTCGTGTTTACTACAAAATTCCATAAGTTCCTTTGAAGTAAACTCTCCTTTATTGTGTGATATCAAACATTTTATTTTCAAGTCTGTTTCATTTTCAACCATCTCCTTATATATTTTGAAGTTCTCAAATGCCTCTAACTTCTTCCTGAGAAAACAAACTGCAATCATTCTTCTATAATTATCAACTAATATCATAAAATATTGCTCACCTTTCAAACCCTTTGTTCTAGTTGGTCCAACTAGATCAATATGCATAATTTCCAACTGTCTTGTTGTTGAGTATTTCTTTGATTTGAACTTGGTATTTGTTTCCTTTCCTTGTTGACAATGCTTTCATATTGTGTTTGTTGGCTTCACAATCTGGGGCATTTCTATTATTGCTTCCTTTCTACTCACCTTGACAAGATTATCAAAATTTATGTGACCCATTCATCTGTTCCAAAACCAAACTTCATCTTCCTTTCCTAAACAACACTTTTTTTTCCAATTTCACTTAGTATGTATATGTTACTTGAATCTCTCATAGATTTTGCCACCACTGTTCTTGAATATTTTTTTATTATCTCACATTTTTTTGAATAAAACACAAGTTTATGACCTTGGTCACACATTTGAATTACACTCAGAAGATTGTGTTTCATATCTTCCACTAGTAGAACATTTTCTACCTTGGCATCCTTACTTCCAATTTTGACTGTGCCTCTTCCAATGATTCTAGTTGAGTTGTTGTTTCCAAAAGAGACTCATCCATCTCTTTCCTTTTTCAAAGATAGAAACCTATCCTTATCACCTGTCATGTGCTTTGAACAACCATTGTCAACATACCAGCCATGTTTCTTGTGTTGAGATTGTAGAACGAGTGTGAATTCTTCATTGTTATATTGATTCTGATTTCTTACCCATATTATTTGTGTTTCATGTCTGTGACTGTTATTGTTATGTTGTGATTCTCTTGGAGGTATTTTCATTCTACAATATTTGGCCATATATTCAAATTTGTTGCACTTGTAGCATTCCATCTCAGTACTCAAATATTTAAACATGTTGTAGCTTATATTCTGTGTTTCACTAGGCCTTATTGAATAATCATTTCATGCATAATTTTCTAGGTTGTCTTTTTTCATGTTATTTTCTCTCCAATTCACAGTCTTATGTCCAAAATTATTACATGAATAAAATAAACCAAGAAATATAGTTTGATACCTAGGAGTTGTAGATATTCTAAAATGAGTTACTCTTCTGAAACCTTCTTCTTCTTCATGCCTTCTTGTTTCTGACTTTCGTTGATTCTGAAATCTGAATATTCTGGGTGGAAGAGTGTCTCTGTGATCTTCCTCATGAAAATTCTTCTCTTCTCTGACTGTCTCTGCGTAGATTTTTGGTTTTGTTTCTTGATCTATTTTTTTTATATTGATCCCTTTTATGTCTAGTTTTATCCTAGTGCAAACTTATCATGAAGTGGCCTTTGACTACTAATAATATCGTCCAAAACTATATATTTGTTCTACATGCTTTTCTTTTAAAAGTCTTTTCTCAATGTGACAATCTCTGCTTCCAAATCTCCAAGGATTCTATCTTTTTCTTCGAACCATGATTTAAGTGCTTCTTCAATTATTTTGTCTTCTTAAACTTGGATTTTAAATTTAGTGATCATCTTCTCTAGGTCTTCAGAGTTGGAATTTTGAGTTTCTTCTTTTCTTTTTAGTTCTTCCTGTAGTGACTTTTTTTTCTTCTTTTCCTTTTTATAACTTCTATGGCACTCAACAATTCTTCAATGTAGTCAAACTATTCCTCTTCATACTATTTTTCGGTTCCTTATTCATCGGATTCTTCTACCGCCATCAATATAACATTTTATGTCTCACTTTTATTGACTTCATCTTCATCTAATGAGGTGTTTTCTTCTTTGGTGCAAAATCTTTTCTTGAAATTTTTATTTTTGGTCCTTTTTCCTTTGTATATTTGTTTTTTATTTGAATCATCTTCTTCATTTATTTTATTTTTCTTATGTGGACATCTCTTAGTGAAATGACCAATACCATCACAATTAAAACAAATCAATGGAAGCTTACCTCTATATTTATTGTCGGTTCCCTTTTTCAGTCTTCTGACGAAGTTGGCTACTTCTCCATCGTCTTCTGATATGTCATTGTTGTTTCTATCTAACTTTGCCTTTTTCTTGCCCTTTTTCTTTGAATTCTTGGATGCTTTGAATGTTTCTTCTTTTGTAACCGGATTCTCCTCTTTGGTTCTCAATTCATAGGCTATGAATATTCCATGTAGCTCATCCATGCTTATTGAATCCATATATGTTATTTTTTCTAGTGATGAGATCTTATGATCAAATCTTATTGGGAGAGATATTATCACTTTTTGAACAATTATAGATTCATTAACTTCTTCTCCCAGTCCTCTAATTGCATTCATTGTTTCATTAAAAATTAGGATACAATATTTTCATCTTCCTTAATCTTCAACTAATAAAATTGATCTCTGTAAGTTTGAAGATTTTCTTCCTTGACTTTTGTGTCTCCTTCATAAATATTCTAAAATTTGTCCCAAATATCCTTTGCAAAGATTCAATGCATAACTTTGACATATACTAAATCAACTAGACCATTCAGGATATCATTTTTGGCTTTCGAATTATTTAGACTAATTTTCCTTCCATTTTCATTTGTTGGAGGAATGATAGGTTCTTTATATCCATCTACTACTGATTTCCAAATCTCAAATCCCTATGCTTGTAAATATTTTTTCATCCTTCTACTCCATAAAGCATAGTTTTTTCCATCAAACTGTGGTATTCCATTTTTATACATAATGTTTCTCTCCATGATCTACCTTCCA